>QODF01000006.1:1829681-1893555 GCA_024372805.1 Oostethus manadensis
AGGAGCTGCAATGTGGTTTTCGTCCCGGTCGCGGAACACTGGACCAGCTCTACACCCTTGCAAGGGTACTCGAGGGTATGTGGGAGTTTGCCCAACCAGTCTACATGTGCTTTGTAGACCTGGAAAAGGCATTCGACCGTGTCCCTCGTGGTGTCCTGTGGGGGGTGCTCCGGGAGTACGGGATTGATGGTCCGCTTCTACGTGCCATTCGGTCCTTGTACAATCGAAGCAGGAGCCTGGTTCGCATTGCCAGCAGTAAGTCGAGCTTGTTTCCGGTGAACGTTGGCCTCCGCCAAGGCTGCCCTTTGTCACCGATTCTGTTCATAATCTTCATGGACAGAATTTCTAGGCGCAGTCAAGGTGTTGAGGGAGTCCAGCTTGGTGACCTTAGGATCTCGTCTCTGCTATTTGCAGACGATGTGGTCCTTATGGCCTCATCAGGCTGTGACCTTCAGCGTTTACTGGAGCGGTTTGCAGCTGAGTGTGAAGCTTCTGGGATGAGACTCAGCACCTCCAAATCCGAGGCCATGGTTCTCAGTCGGAAACGGGTGGACT
The DNA here is from genome assembly GCA_024372805.1 of Oostethus manadensis. NCBI lineage: Eukaryota > Metazoa > Chordata > Actinopteri > Syngnathiformes > Syngnathidae > Oostethus > Oostethus manadensis. The sequence continues at coordinate 1,830,237 of QODF01000006.1, forward strand.
GTACCCTCCGGGTTGGGAGTGAGGTCTTGCCTCAGGTGGAGGAGTTCAAGTATCTCGGGTTCTTGTTCACGAGTGAGGGAAGGTTGGAGCGTGAGATCGACAGACGGATCGGTGCAGCATCTGCAGTAATGCGGTCGCTGTACCGGACCGTCGTGGTGAAGAGAGAGCTGAGCCGGAAGGCAAAGCTCTCTGTTTACCGATCGATCTACGTTCCCACCCTCACCTATGGTCATGAGTTATGGGTCATGACCGAAAGAATGAGATCGCGGATACAAGCGGCGGAAATGAGTTTCCTTCGTAGGGTGGCTGGACTCACCCTAAGAGATAGGGTGAGGAGCTCGGCCATCCGGGAGGAGCTCAGAGTAGAGCCGCTGCTCCTTCACATCGAGAGGAGCCAGTTGAGGTGGCTCGGGCATCTAGTCCGGATGCCTCCCGGGCGCCTCCCTGGTGAGGTGTTTCGGGCATGCCCAGTCGGGAGAAGGCCCCCGGGAAGACCTAGGACACGCTGGAGGGACTATGTCTCACAGCTGGCCTGGGAACGCCTTGGTGTCCTCCCGGTGGAGCTGGAAGAGGTTGCTGGGGACCGGGAAGTCTGGACTTCCCTACTGATGCTGCTGCCCCTGCGACCCGGACCCGGATTAGCGGAGGAAAATGAATGGATGGATTAACGTTTGTGCTACTTTCGTTTTTGAGTTATTACAGTTTCTTTTATAGGTCAACCAAAAGTCATGCAGCCCCCCATTTTCTCCAAATGAAACTAAAATAATCCCATTTGTTTGTGCTGCGTTTGTGCTGTTTTGTGCAATTAAAATGAACTTGTGTCCTGCTTTCGTTTTTGAGATATTAACAGTTTACATAATCGGCCCGTCAACAAGCTCCAAATGAAACCAAATTAGTCTCATTTTTTTGTCTCATTGAGTGGAATTTTGTGCAGTTAAAATTAAGATTTGTGCCACGTTTGTTTCGGAGTTATTACACAATTATTAAAGGTCAACTGAGGTCACTCACATGTCAACAAGCTCCGATTGAAACACGAATGTTCTCATTTTGACCGTCCTTGTTTGTGCCACTAGGTTCAGTTAAAACCATCATTTGAAAAAAAAAACAACAAAAAAAACATAATTTGTGCCGCTTTCGTTTCGGAGATATTAACCTTTAAAGATGTGTGACAGGTGTGAAGGTGGCCCCCCAATCTGCGCAAAACTCAAAACTCATTTTTTTTCGTATCATTGAGCGGAGTTTTGTGCGGTTCAAATTAAAATTTGTGCCGCGTTCGTTCTGGATTTATTACACATTTATTAAAGGTCAACTGTGGTTGCCTAACAATTTGCTAAATGTTTCATCGCGTTTCAAATGACCACCTACAGTAGTCGGTCATCAGTGTGATTTGAGATCCTCACCAACTGTAGAGAAACGTGCAAGGCTCCCATACGTGAACCGACAGTAAGACTTAGCACAGGAGCACCCTCATTGAATTTGTTAGACTAACTACATTTTCTGATGTTTTCCCCGCAACACCTACTTGAGTTACCAGGCAGCAGATGAGCAACGTGCACGGCCAATTACTGGATGACTGCAGTGAAACCAAGCGACTAGTGAAGGTGTGAGCCAGCCTGCGCATAAGATGCACAAAAATGAAATCCTGCCATAAACAAGAGAGTTATGCAAAGTTAACTGCGGTCGATTTGAACCACGTGAAGAGACCTTTTATTTTGCTTTCTTCAGACAAGAAGTTTTCAAATATCGGACATTATGTACAACATATACCTCTACATAAATGAATGATTATTTTTGTTTAACTTAGTTTAATCACATTTATGTTGAAACCTTTCACATAATCACATGTTGGAATAGAACTAAATGTATTCTGCCTTGTTAGGTGTTTTTGACTAAATTAAGCATTTCCGGTCATAAAAATGGCCAAATAGTGGCTAAAATACAAATACGAGGTATTCAAAAGATGGATTCAAAGACGCTGATGCTATGTAGTATTCTACATTGGTCCGTAATGTTACTGGAATGTTTGGTGCGACAAAAAAGGCAGACTTGATTGCTGGAACAACAGGCATTGATGAAAAGTGATGTGCGATACCATTGATTTTATTTCTGATTCGATACTGGGTAAAATTCAGACTCATATCGGTAATACCAATTTAATACTATGTTCATCTAATGTGTCTAGTAAATTTTAAAATGTAGTGTACAGTATTTCAAACCATAGCATAAACAATAAAAGACATAATAGTCTTTTATTGATTCATATTAAGTACATTATATTATATAGTATAGTGAGGTAGTGGGGTGATTTATAAGCTAACATACAATATCAGAAAAAAACAAAGTACAAATTAAGGTATCCGGAGTATCCAAAGTATCACCATTTTGATTTCAGAATCGACTTTGGCGCATGAAGAGCTGGTATCGGAGATATCCACATTTCAGTATCGATCCACACATTATTAGCATGCTCTCCTTAATGCGTTTGTGGCAATTTGAAGGATGTTATGCAACAGGAGCCAATATTTGCTCAACCAAAGGATTCCAGGTTTCAGAAAAAAGATGGCAAGAATTTTGGTACGGACGTTTGTGGACAACTTGGTGCTTGTGGGTGGAGTGATGAGACGTTGTTGGGCGCTGTTTTACTAACACCTTCTAAAAAGCATTTTGGATGAGAAGAACATTTGCCTACATTGGTGAGTACCAAGCACGACAATACAGGACTTTGGATATATGCCACCTCAGCATTCATACTGCCTTCGCATCACATACATGTCCAATTTCTATCCCCATACGAATGAGACCTGAAGCGCGTTTAAAAAAATCCGAATTGTGCTGTTCACACTGACATGGAAAAATCAGATACAGGTTGCATATGAGCAAAGAAATCGGAATTGACCTGCAGTGTAAACATAGCGTAAAAATCTATGCTCTAACTATGAAAATAATTAATATTAAATATGAATCCTCCTTCGCAGAAATTCACTTATCACAGCCTGGTCTGGAACCAATTCACTGTGGGATTACCGTATTTGTCATTAGACGAAAATAATGGATGGCTATTTAGCTATTTATTTTAAATGAGCAACATAGTGTCGATATAGGCGCCACTGTGAAGCAATTCAGTAACTATTTCTCATAAATAAATCTCATAAATATGTCTTTGAAGTAAATGTGGTAATTTTCAGATATGCATTTAATAATGAACTACCTAATCATCAATCAGTATTAAATTCCTCTTTAACAAGAGATAAAGAAAATAATTATTTATGAGTAAAGGTTATTTCATTAAACAAATAAATCAAGATTATTTAAAGGCACCAAGAAATAAAGCTTGCTCAAAAGCTGCCCTTTACATCAACACTTATGAACCCCCGTCAGAATGCATAAAAAAGGGTGCTGTGTGAGTGAGTGCAGGGTGTACATTACTTAGGATTTATGGGTTCTAAATAAAACAATACTACAGCATCAAATATTCATAAACAAGTATGATCAACAATCCAATATCCAACTGCCGGTAACGTCTGCACAGTGCATCAGCAGCATGTAGAAAAAAGAGTGAGGGATGTGAAATGCTGCAGCAATTTCAAAGTTGCATGAATACAATACAAGAAGAGTGAAGGTGAAATATTTGCACCTATGTGTGCTATCGGAACAAACACGGCTTTTACATAAATATGAGCGCTATGCAGGGAGCTTGACATCCTGACATCCTATTTTCTGTGCAGACACATGAGAGATGTTGCAAGTGGTCGTGACAGCGACAAAGCGACTGCAGTGGTTTTGTTTTTTTTCCCCCTTTTGGGGATCAGAGGCGATTTCTTGAAGAGGGACTGAAGGAAGAGAGTATGATGAATTCTAAGACGGAATGAGAAGAAGCGGCAACGTACACAGATCATCTTTACCTCGCCTCGGTTTGCTTAAGAAACATTTAGACCGTAAATATGACTGGATATAGAATACATAGTGGCAGAAATATAAAAATAAGAATTAACAAATCTTTGGTAGTTGATTATGGCCTATTATTGGTCAAAAACGTGCATATTTAAGCAAATGTCATGTACAGTATGTTATGTTATGCCTAAACTAAGAGTCTCATGTATAAAAATGGCCAAATGAATAAAAATAAGGCATCCAAAAGACACATTCAAAGACGATGAAATACAGTATTGCACTGTTACTAGTCTTAGGTGAAGCACATATGGATCAGACTTGATCACTGGAACAACTGGCAGGTTTGAATGATCTCATAACTGGCACAAACAGCCCTAATAAAAACACAGACTACTTTTGCGGCTCTCACCCCCACTAAGCTGGTACCTTCCTGTGAACCCCTGCCGTCACTTGTCTTATACATGGTTTATTTGTTTTCTATACTTGGTATTAACCGCGTAAGGGTGACTAAACTTGACGTCATGTTTAGGGGGCTCTAATAGCATGATAAAAAACGTATTTATAAGTTCAAAAACAGGTTTTCTTTGCTCTAACTACAAAAATATTCTACTTATGAAGAATGAATCCCATTTTGTGGGCATCAATTTATAATGGTTGGGTCTGGAACCAATTAACTGAGGTAAACGAGGGAATATTGTATAGCTTTATATATACACCTGAAAACACAAGTTCCTTCTACAGCAGTGCCAATTGCTCTAAGACTGCAAGGGAAGCTCAGCTTGCCCTAATATGCCCTCTGCCCCCCCCCCCCCCCCCCCCCCCCCCCCCCCCCAATATGTACCGCTGTGTGTACATTTCATTGATTGAATATGCTCTAGAATGCCTTCCCTCTCATTCGTCCGACAGTGCTTGGACGCGAGCATCTACTGACCTCGATGTTTCACTGCGCAAAACTGGACGTTCATTGGATAAATGCTGGGCTTGGTGCCGCCCATTGGACGCTCATCGTCTCTGGGCGTCTATGAGGCATTGGGCTGATGCTCAGTTTCTGCATAACGATTGGACGATCTGTCTGAGGCCTCCACCCCGGAGCATTCTCTAAGTTTTTAATTCCCTTGTTTTCAGCTGTTGTGGAGATTTGACATTTCCCCGGCAACTTTGTCTTTGTTAAAAACGACCAGCTGTGTGTTTGGCGACTCTCTTCTGTCACTCTACGATTTCTTTCCACGACGAGCGGCGGAGAAGACTCAGAGATCTTTGAAAAAGAAACAAAGTGTAGAATTTACATCAAAATGAATTTGCATATTTATGATGTAGGCCTGACAAAAATGAGCCCCCCCCCCGAATGACTAGTAGCTGATCAGCAGGACATGTTGAAAATCAGTCAAATTAATGAAATACTACCCATTATATTCTACACCTCCACAAAGCTTTCATAGTAACTGCACAGATGTTATTGTTTTTATTAATTGTGTATATTAGTACGCGATGTCTCATATTAGGTTGAGGCAGATGGCTGTTTTATGAAGCGTGTTATATTACGTAAGAGACATTTAAAACACTCTTATTGCTTGTATACACTCTGATATCTGGCAGTTTTCTCATCAAACGGTGTTCATTTGTACGTGCAAAGTCATACAAATGAAGGCCAGCCGCTGCCTCATTTCTCTAAGAAAATGGGTGTGCGGCAACTAACTTCATATGAAATTAATGGTGGTAACAATTTGGCTTTGACAGACAAGAGTCAAATGAGGGTTTTCGTTTTAATGTTTGCTGTCGAGATGAGCAATGACATTTTGGTTTTTATGGAGGACAAACTGAGCAACAATTTATTTTAATACAACAATGCTGTCAAATATGCAGTTTGAGGAGAAGGTCTTCAGAAACCCAGCTCGGCATGAAGGGAAATGTTACACACAAGTCACCAACAGGAAACCTGTTTGGTGAGTCATTAGCAAAAAACAGTTTTGTTCGATTTTAAACGTCGTGTCTTCCATGACATATGCATTGAAGTGTTTGCTGTAGACATATTGCAAAACCAAAAACTGGTTTCTGTCAGCAATTTTTCAGCATTTCCCCTGAGCCTATGTTTTTGTTCGGAATCGATGGCGTTTGTCATTTATAATAAAAGTAGCGCTGTGGCTTGACTTTGAGCTACTGGAACGCTGTGTTTGTGTATTCAGACTTCTACGAGCCAGATTGTCACTTGCTGAAAACACACGTGCATGTTGTGACATTTCACCAATGAAACAAAAAAAAAATCAGAATTAAGATGTGTTATTTATTAATTAATGTGATCCATTCATCCAATGATGAAAACTAATTCAAAACTGACACATAGCTCGATTAAAGTTGGCTTTTGTTTCATCAGACCGCCTGACTGAGTGAGTGAGTTTACACATCCCACAGGAAGAAAAAGTAGTTCCACCAACTGCATAGCATATGGACAAGACTTCAAAAACGGAGTTATTTTCCACCGTGTTCCTGTTGATGACGTACGTTACCCAAAGGGAAATTGACAATTTGGGAATTAGGGCGTAAATGTACGGTATCGGAGGTAGCAATATTTTAAAGCCACACATCTCAAGCATACAGCTCTAACCATCTACTCCTCAAAGTTACGCTTGTAACGGACGAGGGTGAAAGTGAAACTTCCGTCACGCGTCTCACCAGCCTTTAAATGATTTGCTTTCTTTCTCTACAATTATTATCAAAATATGACATATTCCAAAATGAACTACTACGATAACAGAGTCAAAGCCTTGAACAAAATCACATCAGCACTAGATTACACTGTTTCTATAATGAGGACCAAAGTACCCCAAAGGGACAATTAGGAGCAATGAGAGAGTTCTGCTGACACAGCTTATCTGTAGAATAATTAACACCTCTGCCCTTTGTGTTATCCCGGAGGAAGACCCTCCTTCAGCACCAAGTGGGAATATTAGTCATACACTCACATGCAGAGAACATACCTGCAACAACAGAGTCCGACATATAGACATTACGTTATGCATTAGACATTTTTTTCCCCAACGTTTTTTTCTGTTGCAACTGTTTACAAAAGAAGGCAATCAGGCACTCTGGATTCCGGCAGCAATTGGTCAACAGTAGCGATATAGTTTGCGACACTATGGTGAATGTTTGTGAAAGGTTGGGGCTGACACTCCATGGCTGTTGGGCGAGGCAGCGCCTCCAGTCCAGCCAGTCAAAGATGACCCAATTCCTTCAGTGACTAAGAAATTCTCCCAGCCATTAAATTGAGTTTGACTGATGATAAGAAATCTTTTTGAACGTGTTGTTTGATAACTGAGCATCTAAAGCTGTTTTTCAATACCAGAAAAGAGCAAAAACTTTTACTTTTGCCGGAAGGATATATTTGCACTATACAACGGCATGACTGTGGTATGACTGGTACAAGTGTAGGACTGTGTATGACCACAGGACAGTTCAATTTATATACAGTATAAATTGAACATATTGAATGTGTGCTTGACCGCTACGGATGCAGGATGACATCATACAAATAAATGATATAGCTGTTAAAATGCATGCTCAATGTTTCATTTGATGGTACTAATTGACTGAGTGACATGCAGTATTCAGTCTTAAAAATAAAATGTATTTGCAGACAGGCAGTTTTCTTCCTCACTAATCTCTTCTACTTTTGACAAAGCAACGGAAAAAAAGAATACTTACGTGTTGGCAAATATATGCCAAGCTAAAAGTCGAAGGGTGACTTATGAGGGCCCTTGGCAAAAGCTCTAAGAGCTATGGATGAAAGGGAGGCGGTAATGTGACTAGGCTGTGCTAGGTGAGATCAGCCTAAAAGGAGAGATAATTACACAGGAGCAGAGGGATTATCTTGATTCTAGATGAGGTGGAAAAGCTACGCACAGCATATTATTGTGATGAGGGAAAGTTTGTATGTCTTTTATGTGCAGCAGCAAACACGAGGAGGACTAACCTAACCCATTCAAATCTGGGGGACGCAAAAGTGCTCATGTCGCCGTTTTTGTTAGTTTTCGTTGGTTTTCGTTGGTTTTTGTTTGTTAAAAATAACACTGAAAGGCATTTCATCTGTGTTAGAACTGTGATCAAATGTTGAAATATGAACTATTTTTGAAGATAAAGATATTCTCCCTACTTCTCCTGCCCCATCTGGCCTATTTGAGCAGTAGCCCATATGCTTGTCTCATCACCGACTCTGCTTTATTTCTACATTTATTTCTCTGATTTAGTGGACTATTTATTTGGAGTCGTTCTGATTATACTGTATATTGCAGTGGTTCCCAAACTTTTTTTCGGAACCCTTTGGCGTACAAAAATTGTCTTACTTAGTTTCACAGTTCAGTCCAGTTTGCTATTAAACATTAGAAATAATAAGACACAAATAAACAAAAATAATTATCAAAATGATAATACAGCCGAAGTCAACATCCATCCATCCATCCATTTTCTTCCGCTTATCCGAGGTCGGGTCGCGGGGGCAGCAGCCTAAGCAGAGAAGCCCAGACGTCCCTCTCCTCGGTCACTTCGTCCAGCTCTTCCCGGCGGATGCTGAGGGGTTCCCAGGCCAGCTGAAAGACATAGTCTCTCCAACGTGTCCTGGGTCTTCCCAGGGGTCTCCTACCGGTCGGACATGCCCTGAACACCTCCCCAGGGAGGCGTTCGGGAGGCATCCTAACCAGATGCCCGAGCCACCTCATCTGGCTCCTCTCAATGCGGAGGAGCAGCGGTTCTACTCCGAGTCTCTCCCGGATGACAGTGCTTCTCACCCTATCTCTAAGGGAGAGCCCAGCCACCCTGCGGAGAAAACTCATTTTGGCCGCTTGTACCCGCGGTCTTGTCCTTTCGGTCACTACCCAAAGCTCATGACCATATGTGAGGGTAGGAAGTAGATCGACCGTTAAATTGAGAGCTTTGCCTTTCTGCTCAGCTCTCTCTTCAGCACGACACACCGGTGCAGAGTCCGCATTACTGCAGACGCCGCGCCAATCCGCCTGCCCTACCAGTTCACCTTCCACGAGGTACTTAAACTCCTCCACTTGAGGCAGGACCTCTTCCCCAACCCGGAGATGGCACTCCACCCTTTTCCGGGCGAGTAACACATAAAAAAACTTACGCCATAAAAAGATTTTTCAATTCATCATAAATGAATGACAAGTAAGTGTACAAAAACACACTTCTGTAATGGAGTTCAGGGCAACTTTTTTCACTGTTTTGCATGGAACTAGTCGTTACAAATGCACCTGCAAATCGAGTTATTATATTCAGAATTTGGGTAATAAAGACGATTCTTGAGATGCCGTCTGCTGCCAGCCACAAGAGGAGCTGCTGATAACTTCTGCCTGCGCAGAGGAACAGCAAATCAGGAGGAGGACGTTTATTGACTTTTAAGTCAGCTGACTGGCGTCGTGTGATGCGTACATCTGCGTTACATTGTAGTTTGATTCATAGTGCTATCGATAAAGTTTTCTAGGTACTTCAATTTCCTCCCTAATCTCAAAAACATGCATGTTAATCTTATGTTAAGGTTTTTATCCTTGAACACTTAAATGCATTATATTTAATTTTCTATTTGTATTTATTTATTCGATTTTTTAAAATTCATTTTCAAACCAGTCCGAAACAAACCCTAGGAGTGTTCTTGTGTGGATAAGGCCTAAATAGCCCATAGGTGTAGATGTGATGTGCTCTGTGATTCATTTACAACCAGTCCGGGGTGTATCCTGCCCACTGCAAGTCAGATGGGAAAAAATGTGCGTGCAAAATACTGTAGCTGTGGGATTATTGTTTTGATCCTGGCTGCTGTTTAGTGTGTGGGCTTTAGAAGGTGATGGTGTTCAGCATGCTGGTTAGAGCAAGGGGTTGGAGTCAAGTGTGTAAAATAAGCAAGTGAAACGTCTTGTCAAAGGACTGAATGCTCTGCGTTGACATGCAAATAAATGGCCAACTGGATTACAGCTATCCTGAAGAGGAATTATTCAGCCCCCGTTACAATACATTTAGGGTAGGACTAATCATTTGACATGGTTATGGATACATTTTTGGTGATTTAGAACAACCAGCAGTTAAAACGGCACTTCCCGTGCAAGTTCCCGGCACCATGACAGAGGAGTCTGGGCACAGAGAGGGAAGTCAACCGCTCTAGCTACGGAGCCAAATATCCAGCATCTAACATGAAACTATCTTAACTACGGTACCCCGACGGATATGTCAGCAAGGTGACAGTGCGTTTTCTTTTTCATCCAAGTGGTGGGAGTTGAGTGGCAACCAGCTTTGAGGCGCATTTACCACACCTACCATGTTGGAGTGTGGCCCAGATTTACGGCAACTAAATCGGCCCTAGATCTCGTGGCGGAGGCCGATCTTGAAGATCCGGAAGATCGAATTGGGACATCCCTTGTGTGGATGGATGGAATACTCAGCTGCAAATACTGTAAATAGTGTGGCATTTAAAATGTAATGTAATTTAATTTGAAAAGAAATAACTGAAGGTAAACCAGCACCGCAAAACATATTATGTTCAACTTTAGAGCCTTCACAGTATGTAATATCTGTTTACATATTCAGCATGTTAACTTTCTGCAAAGCGATTCTGATCCAATTTAAAAACCATACAATAAATGACAATGAACTAGAAAACCCATTAGAAAAGAACACAAATATGAATGACCAAATACTGCAGAATCATTATAGTGTATGCTGATATGCACACAGTATAACATTTACTAATAATCCTAATTTGCACAAAAAAGAACATGTACGTACATATACAGTCAATGATCACCTTTTTAAAGGCCGATCACTACAAGCAATCAATTAGTCTCAACTTCCTTTCAGTGTCCAAGTCAACTAATTGAAACTGAATTATATTTTTAAAGCAATATTTTGAGCAATATTCTCAAAGTCCCGTCAGTCATGTGTCTGGTTCCTCGTGCCCTTCAGCTCTATTCTTAACTCGTCTTTCCCCAATTTATTATTGTTATCAGCACATGTCTTGTTAATGTGTAATGTTTTATCTTGACAGTCATTCAGTGCATACAGTAGAATGTGAATACCTCCTTACACATTCGTGCCAGCTGTGTTTTTGTCACTATCTAATTAGCCGTGGTAGGAGGGCTAATTAGTCTCAGAGGAGTGTGCAATGCTTTTGCCTGGGATGATGTAACAAGTTACACTCAAGCTCTGCTACTCAGATCTAATTGTCTGTCTGTCACACATTAGCCAATCATTTTATATCGGACTTTTATGCAGATTCACCCTAAATAAATACAGGGTGATTGAAAAGTAACTCCTTATTCTAAAATACTTATAATGAATTCGTGTTTTCCGTCACAACTGCCACTACTAGGCGGGAAAAGATCCTCGTACTACTTCTGGAAAAATGCAGAATCGTCCCAAAGTAACGGTATGGTGTGGAATGACTTCGAACAGGATTATGGTCCCTTCATCCTTTGTGATACCATGTACCTCACCAGGCTGAGATATGGCATCTGGCCAGTTATCTGTACTTGGGAAAATATTGAAGATTTAATTTTCATGCAAGATGGCGGTACTCCGCATTTTGCTATTGTTGTTGATGAATGGCTGAATGCCCACTTCCCCGGTAGATGGATGGGTCTTCATGGTCCGCATGACTGGCCGGCCAGAAGTCCTGACTTAATACCCTGCAACTTTATTCTTTGGGTGTGGTTAAAGGAGCGGACTTATTCTACCAAACCGACAACTTTGGAAGAACTTGAAGGGCGAATACAAGAGGTTTTGTCTTCCATCCCACAGGAGTTCCTTGTGAAATCAGTTAATGCGGTTCCCAGGCGGCTTGCGAAACTGCTGGTGAATGCTGGCGCCCGTATCGAACTTTAAATTAACTCCATGCAACACACATTCTTCTCTTGTTCAATTATTGTAAGAATTATAGTTCAGAAATAAATTACACTTACTTATAAATGGGGAGTTACTTTTCAATCACCCTGTCTATCTCTTATATACGGTCCTTTCCTGCTGCTTGGCTTTACCTGTCATTGTTATCTTAATGAAACATTTGAAACTTTATATATTAGAGATGTCAGCAATTTTAGCCCCGGGTCTGACCTGATACTTTGACATTTTTGTTACAGATTATGGAACATAAAGTGTTTTTACCAGGTAAATAAAGTAAACACAATAAAACATTTTTATAAAGTTTTTTTTTTAAATTACATTTAGAATTTGCTAGCATTCTTGTAAATCAATAATTTACATATATAGATGCTTATTTATCTTCCAAGAGAAATTACCATTTTCAGCAGCTCTGCAAAAAGGTCATTAAATGTAATTAGTTACTCATAAAAAAAACAAGGAAAAATAGGAGAGATAAGACAATTTAAGATTAAACATATAAATTATTTGATTTCTGTTGTAAACGGCACACCCACTACATATAGACAAACGTTTTTCATATATATTGTAGCATGCACGAGTCTATGAGGACCAGGCAGCTCTTTATCTGATAGCCAATCATGAGCCATGAAATAATGCAAAATGAACCCATTGGAAAGTGTGGGAGGTCTTACCTAATATAACGGTCTGACTCACGATTTCATCATACAAACAACACTGAATTAATTAAACAGCAACTTAACACTCAAATGTTAGACCTCAGAAATACAGAAACATGTACCAATATGAAAGTATAAAAAGCAATATATAATTTAAAACAAATATCCATAATGCATTCCATTTGAGAAAACCCATTTAATTCATCTTGTCTCTCCACCAGAGAGAGCCAGAGGACTCAGAACCCCAAGCCCGACATTGCGGCACCCCAATAAATGCATTGTTCGGATGCAATGCCTTGTGCAAAAACTTAAAAATGTTGTTTTGTTTTTTGTATTTTAATCATATCGGGACATATTTGCCTGATCAATCTTTCAGTGGAGAGTGATGGTAATCTTCTGCTGAAACCAATCTTCTGTCAGGAGACAATGCATTATGATGATGATGCTGCGCATTAGATGATGCTGGTTATCCATGATGGAAATGAACCATCTCACCAGGCCTGTCACAATAATCGATGAATCGAACAAGAAGAAAAAACAAGTTGATAATTTTGCTGGCTCGATAAATTGACATGTGCATGCATGCGTGTTTTCCTCCTCTCTTTATACCACCCAGGCTGGATGACAAGCTGGTTCCTTCTGCATCTGTCTGTGAACGTTGGTGCTACCGTGGAATGAACAGAGAGAGTGACCCATCTTCTCAAACATTCAACCTCTTAGTCCCAGTACGTGGAGGCTGGGCTACTAGTGAGTAAATACACAAGAGTGTAGTGTCGTATGGTTTCCGTGTTATTGGAATCACAAAATTGGCCAGTAAAACCCGATTTTACTGTTAAACGCGGAATATAGCAGAACTTGACATAATGTGAATGAAATGCTGTCATTGTGAGGAGAATGATCATTCACGTGGGGAATTATTTTCCTGGCGCTTCGGCTCAATCGCGGCGTAATCTCATTACAAACAATAAACTGCCACATCCGGAACTATACATGTTAAAATGGCAATGAAACAACGGCGAAAGTTGGCGTGAATGGAAGCTAGCGGGGTTAGCTTGTTAATGCAGCTGTGTGTATGTGCAACTCAGGCTGAATGCGTATATTTTCACCATGTTGTGTTTTACCGCTTTAATGTAAGAAGAGTGTCAAATAAGCTTGTCATAAAAGAAGATATTACATACGCAGTTGGAATTGCATCAGTGACTACACCTTCCTCAAGTGCTGTGTAAAGTGCTTTTTATTGGACACTCTTCATTTACGATGCAAAAGTACTTCCACATGGCACACATGGCTCTGTTTACTTTCTGACTGGCTGCGAAAACAAAGCAACAAAGCAAACTGCAGATCAATATGTGCTTTCACTTTGAAGTTCATAAATACCAGAAAACTCTCCAACAACCAGAAAAAGTAGCTACTTTTGTCGCAAGTCGCTTGTAAGAAAATATGTCACTAAGAGGGTTTAGAATGGTAACAGATTTAGCAACAAATTCGGGACAACAGTATTAGGGTGAGGAGCTCGGCCATCCGGGAGAGCCGCTGCTCCTTCACATCGAGAGGAGACAGTTGAGGTGCCTTGGGGATCTAGTCCGGATGCCTCCCCGGTGAGGTGTTTCGGGCATGCCCGGTTGGGAGAAGGCCCCCGGGAAGACCTAGGACACACTGGAGGGACTATGTCTCACAGCTGGCCTGGGAACGCCTTGGTGTCCTCCCGGTGGAGCTGGAAGTGGTCGCCGAGGACCGGGAAGTCTGGACTTCCCTACTAAAGCTGCTGCCCCCGTGACCCGGACCCGGATAAGTGGAGGAAAATGGATGGATGGATGGAGTATTAAAGACAAAAAGGGACAATATTACAAGTTTATTTCCAGCCTATTTGTCTCATATGGTCTTTGCAAGCTTGATGACCTATAATGATAAAATGTTATTAAAATTAAAAGGTTTTTAAAAACCACAGAAACAAGACAGAAAAGCTGAGTCGGTGCCTGCCAAGAGGAGTGATTATTCTTTACGTGTCACTCCAATGAAGGTCAATTTGAGTTGTAAAACTAATGACTCTGCTCTCACGATACTTCACATCAACAAAGCATCAAAGCTCAAGGCAAGGGTAAGCACCTGGAAGTCATAACAATGGCTTTTTTGACCTCTGACTTAAAGGGTAGAAAATCCTCACGTCAGCACATGTAAGATGCTGTCAGACTCATAATAAACATGAAGAGTAAGTCCAACGTCTTCCCTATTTCACTCATACAAGGTAAGGGAATCCTAGTCTGTGATAGCTTTTGCGACGTAATGTTCCCATGTGTTTTCTAAAGAAAAACGAACCAGCAGTAAACAAACAAGCTTTAAGACATAAGCATGCATCAGATCAACTGCGAAGATGTTTCCAGCTTTGTTCCAGCAAATCCACCACATACATCTTAAATCAGTTTTGTAACCATCAAACTGATAACGAGTTGACGTCTCAAAGAGATGCTCTCTTCTATTTCTATGCTCTGCAACCAGTTTAGAGCTGCTTCAAAACTTGAATGCCCACATTATGGGATTAATAAAGGCTTTCTATAGTCGACAATATCCATACAGTCTCTGATTGCTTTGTATTGTATTTTTAGTGTGCATATTATATCCCGGATTAAAGTATATTTATTACCTTTTCATATAAAAAAAAACAAAAACAAAATAAACTTCTATTAGTATATAACTGCAATGTATATAAAGGTGAACATTTCAATATAACCACTCAAACTGAATTGCTGTGTTAGGTCTATTATCCACAACTTTGGCTCTGCAGACAAACCTATTTCTGATATCCTACTATATCCTACGGTGATCAGATCCTAAGGCCCTAGGGCGCTACAATATCCTGGATGGTCACAGGAGTTTCAGTTCTTTATTTTACCACTCACGTGTCAAAGACAAGGCCCGGGGGCCAGATGTGGCCCGCCACACTGTTTTATGTGGCCCGCGAAGGCCTTAGAATAACGTGTCAATAATGCAATTCAGCTTTTTCTTTCTCAATTTTGTTGTTATTTCAGTTTGACAGAAAAATCTTCTGAACATTATTATTATGTGACATGAACAATATATATATACAAAAATAAATACTTCAATGTATGCTTGTCAAATTGATATTCATATCACTCCTCATTTCTAGGCAAGCTATCTATCGTGTAATAATATCATGAGTTTATTTATATTCCTATTTATCCATCCATTTTTCACCACACTAGGGGCGCTGGAAAGCTGGAGCCTATCCCAACTGTCTTCGGGCCAGAGTTGAACTGGATATTCATATTCATTCATATTGACAGTTACAAGTGGCCCTCTGAAGGCAGTCATAACTTCAACGTGGCCCTCAACAAAGACGACTCTGACACAACAAATAAAAGCCCCGTTGAGATCGAGATCTCATTTTCACTGATGACCTGGAATAAAATTAAGTGACAAACTGTGTAAAGAAAGACAACACAGTGACATATAATATCATACACCGTGGAAACTTAGTGTCATTAATTCGTTCCAGAAGGTCGAACTGTAACCAAAGCAGATGCTAACTGATTTTTTTCCATAGGAAATAATGTAATCCAATCCAATGTAAATCCAAATACAGTTCAGAAGGCCAAAATGCCAAAAACACCCAAAACTAGTTTTAATAGATTTACAATTACAATTTTAAATGCACAAAACAACTCTAAATGCATATCAATAAATATAAATGATGAATGAAAAGAATACATGAACATTCAAGGTTACTTTTACCTTCACCGATGTCACGGTTAGGTGAGAGCATTGCGGCGAC
This sequence comes from Oostethus manadensis, assembly GCA_024372805.1. NCBI lineage: Eukaryota > Metazoa > Chordata > Actinopteri > Syngnathiformes > Syngnathidae > Oostethus > Oostethus manadensis. The sequence goes on from QODF01000006.1 coordinate 1,846,461, forward strand.
AACGCCAGGATGCGAGAGACTCGTACCCAAAAGCAGTTTAAAAAGTGTTTTAATAATACACTGCAGGAATCTCTAAACAAAAGCAGACCTTCAGCAATGGCAAACAAATGACAATGCTCCAACACAGACAGAAGCCACTGGCTCAACTAAATAATGACATAAAACCAGGCACTGGTGTGCAGGAGCAGAAAAGTAAAGGTGGATGACAGAATGGAAACAAACAGAAAGTGACTACAAAATAAAGGCATGAAACAGGAACAAACGCCCAATAATGGAAACTAAACAGACTGACACGCAAACTAAAACCTAGAGCGTGACAACCGAAACTGAGATTGTTCGTGGGAATGTTCTCAAAGACACAACAATACCAATGGTAGTGGTTTAATTTATTTGAACATTTGGACAAGATATATTGGAATATATCTTATAATAGTTCCACATGACCACAACAAGAAGGATGAAGCAAAGCTGATTTATACGACCCTCGTCTGTTCCATATCAATTGCAATACATTTGTTAACTTGTTTGTTTTACAAATGTACTCTTTGCACGTTTAAACTGCACTGCTCAAAAAATATTTGAGGAACACTTTTCAATCAGAGTATAGCAACCTATCAGTCAAACTTCAGGGATATTGATCTGGCCAGGTTAGTAGCAGAGGGGGTTGTTAATCAGTTTCAGCTGCTTTGTTGTTAATGAAATCAACAACAGGTGCATCAGAAGGGCAACAATGAAACAAACCCCAAAACAAGAATGGTTTTCCAGGTTGAGGGCACCGACTCCTCATCTCTTTTGGATAATTTTTTACTGATTGAATTTCTACTGCTGTAGTTTTTCATTTGACTTGGATCAACATCTCAGTTGATAACATGGTGTGCTACCTGGACGCTACAGAGGTTGCACAAGCAGTCCAACTCCTCCAGAATGGCACATCAATACATACCGTTGCAAGAAGGTTTGCTATGTCTCCTAGCACAGTCTCAAGAGCATGGAGGAGATTCCAGGAGACAGGTAGTTACTTCAGGAGAGCTGGACAGGCCCGTAGAAGGTCCTTAAACCCTCAGCAGAATTAGTATCTGCTCCTTTGTGCAAGGAGGAACAGGATGAGCACTGCCTAAGCCCTACAAAATGACCTCCAGCAGGCCACTGGTGTGAATGTTTTTGACCAAACAATCAGAAACAGGCTGCATGAGAGTGGCCTGAGGGCCCAACATCGTGCAGTGGGCCCTGTGCTCACTGCCCAGCACCGTAGAGCTCGATTGGCATTTGCCATAGACCACCAGAATTGGCAACTATGACACTGGCGCCCTGTGCTCTTCACCGATGAGAGCAAGTTCAACCTGAGCACATGCGACAGACGTGAAAGGGTCTGGAGATGCCGTGGAGAACGTTATCCAGCCTGCAACACTATTCAGCATGACCGGTTTGGTGGTGGGTCAGTGATGGTCTGAGGAGGCCTCATGTGTCTAGAGTATGCAGGCACTTCCTGGAGGATGAAGGAATTGATACCATTGACTGGCCCCCACGTTTACCTGACCTAAACCCAATAGAACACCTCTGGAACATTTTGTTTAGGTCCATCCGGCGCCGCCAGGTTGCTCTTCAGGCTGTCCAGGAGCTCAGTGATGCCCTGGTCCAGATCTGGGAAGAGATCCCTCCACCATCCGTGGTCTCCTTAGGAGCCTTGACGTTGTCAGGCATGCATACAAGCACGTGGGGGCCACACAAACTACTGAAAATCATTTAGAGTTGCTACAATGATATTTTGGCAAAATGCATCATTTTTTCACTTTCATTTTTGGGGTGTCCTTGATTTCCCCCCTCTATAGGGTGATCATTTTCATTTCTATCAACTTATGTGTTATCATTTTGTTACTAATAGATAACCTACTTATTATTTAGGAAAGATATTCAAGATCATTTCCCATGCTTTGTGCCAGCATTTTTAAAAAGAAGATGAGAAACACTATTTATTTTAAGAAATAACTCATAACAAAACAGGAAACCGGTGTTTGGGTGGTGTCTCAATGCCACATTATGTGTTTAGGAACCGCAGTCCTCAAAGAAGGAAATAGTAACCGTAAATGTTCATTTATCAATTTCATTCTTCATTTAAATGCATTTAAAATTGTTTTATGCATGCAAAACTATAACGATCAACCATTGATGACATCATAGACGGACAACATACTGCCATTTTGTTAGCAGGCTGAGGATGCAAAAAAGGGAGATTTGCAATAAAAATGCATTAAGAACACTGCTGAACTTACACAGTGTATTAATAACATGACAAGATGCGTGACATATGTGCCAAACAGAAAATGTATGCAAACCAAGGCAAGATTTGGGCGTAAATACTTTTCCTAACTGCTAACCCGGGTCCACTTTAATAATTTGTATATTGCCATATTCTATTGTCAAATAGAGATATAATTTTATATATTACAAAAAACACACCCTTATGTAGATAGATTTAAAGGTTTCAAGAGGAGTCTTATGTCATATAAAGATTGTTGACTATAATCACTATAGTATGAATAATAATATAATGTGAATAATAGTATATGAATCACCTTGGGACTTCAATCTTAAATAAGCCTTGCAAGGAGCATAGATATATTTTCATTTTGCAATCTACTGTCAAGCCCAAGCAAGAAAACGTGGCCTCCATTTGCTAAGGTTTTGGCTAATAAAGACAGAAATTTGATATCTTAAGATAACAGAAATGATTTTACCCAGAAGCCAGAACTGAGTCCTGTCAGAAAGGAGATGGAGTGAGTGATTGCCCCCAGTTATGCATAGCTGATCTATGCCATTAGGCTTTGGGGTAGGCATAAGACCAGAGCTCGTGCCGCTGAGGCTCTGAACCGGTTATTGGCAGACACACAAATTATTTTTCAAGCACAAAATGTCAGAAAGTAGGATTGACGCTTCTACTCATTATTGTGCCAGTATTTGGGTTAAAAAATGTAATATTAGCTTGGAAAGGAATACGAGTAAAAGAGGTATGTGGCTGATATTACTAGCGTCTGATGTTTATGCCGAGAGAAACAGAAATGATTACCAAATAAGTTGAATACATAAGTTGGTATCTCAGAATTGTTTTGACTGCACAACGCATGAGCATGAATTACAAATGCATATCACTTCCAATATGGCCCAAATCAAGTTGTTTTATAAGATGCACTATAAAGACCAGACCATCGCTTTTCTGTTACTCTACTGTAGTTAAACATGCTGTGTTCAAAGTACAAAAAGGAGTGAGGAATATTGCAGGGAAATTAGTTTGGGATGATGTTTTTACACATGAATTACTATATTCATACTCATATATTCAGTCATGACTTCAGTCATCAATTGAAAATCCCAGGATTCCTTTTGTTTGATGGCTTTACATACCACACTTGACAAAGAGACCTAACTAGGTCTCCATGAAATCAGAAATGCAACGAGAACACCCACATCAGGCTGTGATTTCTGGAATGCGTCTGACTTTTCCTAATGTGATTCTTTGTCATGGTGGATCATTATTTTTGGGTTACAGCAGGCATGAAGTTCAGAAATCTTCTAACCGTGCCAAATGAGATGGAAGCAGTTTGGAATGAGAAAGAGAATTTGTGGTAAGACGTGACCCGTTCTGCACGATCTAGCTGACAAATGTTGGACTTAATTCACTGAAGTAAATTTTTTTTCTGAAGTTTGTAAGAAAGTTATTAAATTAGGACTCATGCGGCGCTCTTAAATGGAAAATCACATCATTTTCCTGTATTTTTGTCTGTGCTTAGCTAAGTTACACTCTGGACTGGTCGCCATTCAATCGCAGGGCAGACATACAAACATTCACACTCTAATGGACAATTTAGAGTCGCCAATTAAGATAACATGCATGTTTTTGGGATGTGTGAGGAAACCCGAGTACCCGGAGAAAACCCACGCACGCACAAGGAGAACATGCAAACTCCACACAGAGATGCCCAACGGAAATTCGAACCCTGGACCCCCTGACTGTGAGGCCAACATGCTACCCAGTCAGCCACCGTGCGGCTGAATTTAATTTCATTTCACTGATAAGTAGGATTATTATTATTACTAGAGCCCTCTAGACATAAAATAACACCCCTAGCATTATATTACACAATATAATAAGAAAAAATAATCAATTAAACACATAAATAAAACTCGTGCTTGTGCGTTTTGCTATAAATAAGTTCCAGATGAGCAAAAAACAAAAAATGACATTGAAGGTTGAGAGATGAGTTTCAGCTTGGTGTGGGCTACGTCCACAGTAACAAATATTATTATTATAGTTTTTTACTAACTAAAAGAATTATTATACTTGTGGTGAGATAATGATCGTCTGTCACTAGAATGTTACCCTGAACATTACAGTAACACTACTGCCACCTAGTGATCAGTGTAGAATAATATATATCACAATTTCACGTCTTTTTAATGCCCAATAATTGTATTTTAATTCATTTAGCCTTTTTTATGCTTGGAAATGCTTCTTTCGGGATAAATAAAATAACATTTATCACGCATATTGTTTTCACTAATAAAAAGCAATATTCAACCACAAAACAGCATGGTTTAGTTTGTTTTTAACACTGAGTGAACAGAGTGAAGCCACAAAATTCTAACCATGACGTGGCAAGGGACAGCTAAAGAAAGGGTGTCCTAATCTGACTGTTTAACACAGTTGTCAGTCTTGTCAGTTATTTTGGAAAAAACTAGAGAAACACTAAAACACTTGAATTATCTTACCATCTGCTTAAGGAGAGGCATCTGGCTTTGGCAAGAAGATCACTGAGTTGGAGCAAAAACCATTCTATGCTCTAAAAAATTTGAGACTTGGAAAACATCATCCCTATAGGCCTACAATATGAAGCTGTTAATTCATATTATAATTATAATTCAGATAATGGAATGGTCACATTACAACATATGAAGACCAAACAAACATTCAAAGGTGACAACTTCCTTGCAGAGGTGTTTGAGGTTGTAGGTGATGAAGTAGGGGAAGGTGGAGGAGCACAAGGTGTCTAATGTCCACCATCTCTGTGATGTCCTCATGGAGTGGAGGAGGATTCTGGGAACAACCAGTGCAGCTGCTGTGAATTCCATGCCCAAGAGGATTAAGGAAGAATAAATGAAATAGTCTTTCATTAATATTGCATGTAAGGATCAATTCAAAATAGTATATCGAGCAAAAAGAGGTCTACAGCTGCTTTGCAGATGATGGAGCAGCTTAAGATGCATTCTTGCAAGTAACGCACCACGCCACCGCTTATTTCCTTTGTAACTTTCCTTAGCAGCTTTTCACTCTGTCTTAACAAATGATGAACAACACGTTATGCTGTATAGTGTAGTGTTTTGTCTTTCACATTATATTGTTAGGACTACAATCACCATAGTTACATATAGGAGAAATGCATTAAGGCAACTTTCTTCAAACCAAAAGATTCCCATTGATCTTGAAGCTGTTTCAGACACACCGTTGGAGCCAAATGGTGTTGAACAAACATTGACAGATGGGCTGTGGCTAAACCCCAAGGGAAAAGCCTAGTGTCTCGGTTTCACTGCAACAATAGAGCACGTGTGCGTGGTATTGTGGCTATTGTTAACTAACACAGTGGGCATCAGCTGAGCAGAAAACAACATCACACCCTGTCTCCGCACTATTGATCTTGAGTGACGGGGCGTCAAGGTATTTTAACGGATGAGGAGGTTTCCTTGGCAATCCTGTGCGCTAAAAGGGGCCCGAGTAAGCCGAGTGCCTGGCAGTTCCAACAGGAACATGAAATTGATGCATGCAAGGCCATCATTTACATCGTCACAAGATTTTTTTACAATGTGTAACCAATAAATATATATACTTTTTTAAACAATACAACCTTCTGGATAAAAGTCAATTTAATACTTACTTAAGCCAGAACACTAAGAACCAACTATGCAATTTGATTTTTTCCTGAATTTGTTTATGTGGTATGTAATTTATTGTATTAAATTTTACACACTTCACTACTTCATTGCATTCTCTAATTACACTTTACATAATTACCTTTTACGCAAACATACACTGTGTTGTACCATTTCATTTCATTTTGGGATTAGCGGTTGTTCAGTCTGAAGCAAATTATTCAATACACCGAAGAACACAATGTAGAGAATTAGTTTGAACAGCCAGGCGGTTGGGTTAGGTGCTAAAATCAGGTTGGGCAAGTTTTTCTGCAAGGGGGAGGGGTCTCCCATAGACTCCTTTCTTTTGTTGACCATCTGTAAGTGTGCCTCACACACACACGAACAATTTTTGGACACAGGCCAGAGGGTGGTGACAATAGTCCCTTTGGAGGAGGGGCAAATTCTACCGTTAAAAGTAATTATTTTCCCCAAGGCTTCTTTCAGGAGGGGGTCACTTTCCATTGAGCAAGGAAACTTGTTAAAGAGCATTAGTGGATGGGGTGGTGAGATTTAGTGGGTATACAAAAGCTTTACTTTTTTTTTTTTTATTCAAGAAGTTGTTAAAAATGTTCATGTGATTTTCTTTTGGTACTGGAATTTCAGAATCATGTCTATCCTGCTAAAGAAAACAATGTGATTACACCATCAACCCTCAGCATTACAGTTGACCCTCACAATATTGCGGTTTGATTATCTCTCCCTCGCAGTATTGTTTTTTGTCTGAAATTACATTATTAATTAATGATCACTGTTTTCTAGTAGACTACGGTATTGGTGTAAATAATCGTATACTGTATACCGTATACTATCGTATACTATATAATAATATTATAATAATAGAAGTGTAATGGAGACTATTTGCGTGTTATTTCATGTCTACAGGACTCTAACAATGTTAAAACCCATATTTAGAAAGTCGCAAACAGGGTTTCTATGCTCTAGCTATGAAAATATTCCATTATTAACATTGAATCCTATATCCTGGGCCGCACGGTGGATGAGTGGGTAGCATGTTGGCCTCACAGTCAGAAGATCATGCTCTCCCCGTGCGTGTGTGGGTTTTCTCCGGGTACTCCGGTTTCCTCCCACGTTCCCAAAACATGCATGTTAGGTTAATTGGCGACTCTAAATTGTCCATAGGTATGAATGTGAGTGTGAATGTTTCTTTGTCTGCCCAGCGATTGGCTGGCGACCAGTCCAGGGTGTACCCCGCCTCTCGCCCAAAGTCATAGGCATACTGATGAGGATAAGCGGCATAGAAAATGGATGTATGTATATATATGTGTATTTTGTAGAAAGTAAAGTAAAAAAGTGTTTCAGCTTTGTTTTTAAATACAAAATGTTGTGATATTTGCTGTCTGCATCAACCTTGTGCCTATTTCTCTGTTTGTACCATTTTTTGCTGAATTTCCGAAAAATAGGATTCCTTCTTTAGGATTATTTTTCCATAGAAACCTGTTTACAACCAGAACATTTAGTAACACCTTCATAGTCACCAACACACACGTATTACTCAGTACACATTCAGTGGTGTGACAAAGTGTTTGCCCCCTTCCTGAGTTCCTTTTTTTTCTGCATGTTTGTCACATTTAAAGGTTTCAGATTATCAAACTAATTTACAAATTAGTCGATGACAACGCAATATAAACACAAAATAAACAAAGCCAAACCTACAGGTGTGTCTGTGGGAAAAAGTGATTGCCCCCTAAACCTAACCTTACCTTGCCTAATAACTGGTTGGGCCACCTTTAGCGGCAAAAACTGCAATCAAGCGTTTGAGATCATTTGCAATGAGTCTCTTTCAGCGCTGTGAAGGAATTTTGGCCCACTCATCTTTGCAGATTGGGAGGTTTTCCAGCATGAACCACCTTCTTAAGTTCATACCACAGCAGCTCAGTAGAATTCAGGTCAGGACTTTGACAAGGTCACTCCAAAGTCTTCATTTTGTTTTTCTTCAGCCATTTGGACTTGCTGGGGTGTTTTGGATCATAGGTCCTGCTGCAGAACCCAAGTTTGTTTCAGCTTGAGGACACAAACAGATGTTAACTTTTGAAAAGCTCATGAGAATACATTACACATATACTTTTGTTTATGAGTTAGTGGGTGTGTGATGCTGCAAGCCCTTAAACATGCACTGACCTGGGTGCAGATTATCAGACAACTTCCAATCTCCTCCATTCCCTAACATGGTTGGTGCTTGCTGGCTTCTTCTTTGTTGGCGTCCACGACTATTTCTTCCGGTCGGTGGACAGGGCATCAAAACTATGGTTTGAGCAGGCAATGGTCATGACGAAACCTGCAATGAGCTTGTCCAAGAATAAGAATGAAAGAGGGATAAGTAACCACGGCCATGGTGTAGACTCAAACACTACAAAGCAAACTTAACACCAACACATGGCCAGACACACACGGCAAGTACAAATACTACACGGGATGACTAACAACTTACATAACATTCATACGTAATATTTACAAAGCAGTTTTAGGTTTAAAAAAGTGTCATTTGGTACCAAGGACGGATGTGTGTTGGCTAGGGGATTAGGGATTGCGGTAGGACCTGGCTTTTCAAAGTACGGGTACGCATACCCCCAAGGGTACACCAGGTGTCATAGGGCAGGGGTCAACAACCCGTTGATTGCGAGCTCCTGGTCGATTTTTAGGACTTTGCCGGTTGATTGTGAGAACATTGGGAAAAAAAACTATTATTACACGGCACAAACAGTTAGCATCATCTCACTGGTACTCTCTAATACCCTGCCTCCTCCACTTGAGGCCCCCCGTTTCATAGCTGTCTCAGGCAATGCCTGTAAAGTGAAGTTACAACTGTTATTCTTGTAAAGTTAAGACTTTAATCTCGTAATACTATGAGCTTTGTACAACATTATTTTTGTACATTTATTCTAAAAATCTGATGATTTTAATACTCCGTTGTAACAGGCATTTACACGGGGGACTTGCATGATCTTTGTCCTGGGTCAATTATTGAGATTATGTGAGATGAAAATCAAAGAGAAAATTAAGTTAAGTAATTTTATTTTCAGCGTTTCATTGTTTAATCTAGGCAATACTGGTAAAACAAAAATATCAAACCAATTCAGAGGCATTAAGATGATTGAATCTTTTTGCATAGGTGGACAGAACATACACTGTCAACAGCAATGATTTCCAATTGCTGTGTGAGTAAAAGGATATCCATCCATCCATCTTCTATGCCATCTTCTATCCTCACAAGGGTTGCGGGTATGCTGGACCCTGGAGCCAAGGGTTGTGGGAGGAAACCGCAGTACCCGGAGAAAACCCACGCACGCACGGGGAGAACATGCAAACTGAACAAAGATTCAAAGTCAGGTCTTCCAGATCTCCTGACAAAACTTTATTTGCAGCTCTGTTTTGAAATCACATTAATTTGCCGAGAAAACAAATTTGAACCAGATTAGTGGGTATATTCTGTCAGTCATATTGCTTATCCCAGTGCTTCTCATTCCACCCAGTTGAGAAAATCAAACCTGACGGACTTCAGGAAATTGTATGCACAGTATTAATACAGCAAAAATCTCTGTGGTTAATGAAGGATGCAAAAATACAATTCAATCAAGAAATGTTAAAATCATCTCATGCATCACAATACTGAAATTATGAGTAAAAACAATTAAGTAACCTGACTTCAGCGCGGTACATAAAAGAAAGATGTCCTCTGGCTATTTTGAGAAAAATCTGTCTGGTTTGAATAAATGAATATGTTCACGTTACTAGAAACCTGTCACATTCCATTCAGTAGTGCGGGGGGCTTATTCATTCTATTTTAGAACATAATGACACATTTGTACCGTGCTGGACTTGGGCGTGATTCCTCTCTCTCCTGATTCCCATACTGATCACTGTGCTATGGTCCATTTGCTTTTGCCATCTCCTCTATTGTGCATAACTGCTGTGTATTTGTGGATTATTTTCAGTCTAATTTCAAGCCATTCTGATTATTCTTATTGTTCACGGTTGCAGCTCTCATAAGTTGGCAAGCAGAGCGTTTGCACTAATGAAAACGCACGTCTTTATTATGCATACAAAGGCAGTCAGAGGTGAGCGAGCGTATTATTTTCAGCATTTGTGTTAATCATTTAATCAATAATAACCCGATATCTCATTGTTAGACTCAATTCTTAGTCCACCATGCGACCTAACACTGTCTTTCTTCTCTCCTTTTCGTCTGTCGGACAGGCTTTAAAAAATGAAACAAAAAATAATGACCCCCGAGGAGCGACTACGTTACAGCTATTCTTCGACTCAGCTACATCGAGTGGTGCACGTAGAGTACATGGCATTGTGCCGGGCCTTGGTCAACATCTTCTAATTGTGCCAAAGGATGGAAAGTGCACTTACTCTAGCCAAACCTAGCCGTGCTTTGGGTGTGGAGTGAGCCCAGTCAGGAATTGGCTGAGTCCGCCCTGAGGGTAGAAACAGGCTAAACTATTGGCTGATTATACGAGTCAGTCACAAGGCTGAACACAGATAACTGCCCCCACTCACATTTACAGTCTTTATTTTAACCACATAACTGTTTTTGGACGGTCAGCGGAAGGCGGAGTGCGGTGAAAGGCCCCGCACATGCACAGCAAATGTTAACTATAGACAGAAAGGCCTGAACATGATGTAAACCAACTGTATGCCTCAGTACCGACCTTCTCGCTGTGGGCCAGCCTTAAGGACTGCGCATCCACTGTGCTGTCTTTATTTTGGAAAAGTTATTTCATCTTCTAAAGAATAAAACTCTTCAAAACATAAATGTAAAAAAATATACACACCAAACTCAAACAGGACTACCGGAAGATACTTTTATCTTTAGCAACGATGGTGATGACATTCAAGGCTTAACCTTTGGCCTAAAACGTTACACAAAAGCTTTATCTTTGCATGTATTCTCTGAAAGAGTTTTATGGGGTTGCAACCTCGTATTTAATGACATTTTAAAACGGAGTGTCTTTTACTTTCATAATACTATTCTTATCTGTAAAATTTGAGTAAGCAAGGGAGTTCTTAACATTTCCCTCATCTTTTTAATTGGGGTTCCAATAGATTGTAATGCCGGATCACAGATGAACAATTGGACTTGACCCATGTGGCTTTCCTCCTTAGATTAAGATACAAAATCTCATTTCATTGAAGAAGCACTGAAAGCTTCTTTAAACAAACCTACATTACCATAATCCATTGCAAAGCACCTGACTTTCTAAATTAAGCCTTAAGGCTATCCACCATTCAGAATGAGATATGTAATGATAAAATATGTCATTTTAAGATACCTTTGGGGTCTGCTGATAATTTCAAACGGTTTTTAGTCTCAGAAGAGTTCACAGAAGAGCGGTACTGATAACTGTATCTGGTATACCCTGACCCAACACTTGTATAAATAGAAACTTTGCCCGCGGATATCATATAAAAAAACACTAACGCCAAACGTACGATGGCTATTATGTCATGTTCACATTAAAAACGTTACCAATAGGGTTCATAATTTGTCGTGTAAAATAAAACAAACAATTGAAAAAACTGGATTGAATGAAAATAATAAAACTTAATTTACACAACTGATGGAGGATCAAATATTGTGATATTGCTTGCAGCTGGAAAAAGACCGCCATAAAGTATCACTGTAGTTTTACTGAGGTAATACAGTGGTTGCAAAACTTTTTTCAGTACCCGTTCAGACATTTGACCCGAAGGCATGTATGCCCTACTCCAGCACACTTAAAAACCACACACCTTTTTATCATAATTAATTTGCAACATTGAACATAATGAATTGATTCATTCATTTTCTATACCGCTTATCCTCATTAGGGTCGCAGGGATGCTGGAGCCTATCCCAGCAGACTTTGGGCGAGCGGCGGGGTACACCCTGGACTGGTCGCCAGTCAATCGCAGGGCACATATAGACAAACAAACATTCACACTCACATTCATACCTATGGACAATTTAGGGTCGCCAATTAACCTAACATGCATGTTTTTGGAATGTGGGAGGAAACCGGAGTACCCGGAGAAAACCCACACACGCACGGGGAGAACATGCAAACTCCACACAGAGATGCCCAACGGAGATTTGAACCCAGGTCTTCCAGATCTCCTGACTGTGTGGCCAATGTGCTAACCACTCAGCCACCGTGCGGCCCATGAATTGTTTCATTTCATAATTCGTAATTGCGGGTCTAAATGTGTGTTTTGCAAGGTCCCATTCTGATAAAGTTTCACATGAGCACAATAGATATATGAAGAAGAAGAAGAAGACGGCCAGACGGCTGTTTCTTTTTCTTCTGTTTGAACGGGGTTTAAATCGAGCATCACTTTTTTTGTCCACTCACAATGGCTATGGTTTAAATCAGCATATCAATTATTACCAAATTGAAGGGGAAAGTTTAACAATTATGATAAAGCAGCATCCTAAGTGCAAAAATACACACAACCACCGGTATAGTCTTATTTTTGCGGGAATCCCAACTCACAAATGGCAGGTTTTCACCTCAATATAAATGAAATCATCAATGCACCAAAATGCCTCTTACTCATTTTTTCCTCTCCTAGTACTTGGTATGGCAGTTCACTACCATTCAAGTCATCAACTGTGTTTAATGGATTAGGCGGTGTGTGCTTTTGAATCCAAGGTAAGCAACAGAAACGCTAAGACTTCTAGAGAGAACACAGGATTGTTCCTGTTCCCATTTCTCTCTGCATTAATGACTGGATCTTTCCTATTCCCTTTTCTGAGCCCTGGAGATGGGATTCCTGTGGTGCAGGCCTGGAGCTGCACTGCATTATGATGAGGTTTCAGCTCGTGTTTTTCTGCTCATGCCCGTCCATCTCTGCCGCCTCCACTTATTTCAGTGTGTGTCTTTGGCCACGGCACAGTTGTTTTTATCAATATAGATGTTTTATACTCATCCAATTGTGTGTTTATTTGCGTGTCTGCAAAAAGGTCCTAGTTCTACCGATGCACGTGGGAAATACTGTTCAGACTGCTGTGTGTTTGTGTATGGTAGAAGAAGTATGGGTCATAAAATGAGAAATGACTTACATTTATTTATGAGTGCCCAAACCTGAAGTCTCCAAAAGACATTCACAGCTGTCTCATAGAATAATGCAAATTACATTCTCAACACATCTGTAGCACATATACATCCAACTTTTATATTTTTCACCCGCTCTTACTAGCTAGATTAGAAGATGAGCCGAGAAAAGTAAAGACCGACGTGCATAAGGCTTAAATGAGTTCTGGGTAGCTTTTCCTTAGATGAAAAAGTCATAAATCTCATCTCCTGTTGTTTAGCCACATTGGAAAGTGCAAGGCTATTTCTGACGGCCCTTTTATACAATTTTAATCAATTTAAAATCAATTTCATGAATTTGATGATTATAATACAGTAACCCCTCCTTTATTGCAGGTAGCCAGTGGGTACTCTCTAGCTGTGTGTGTGTCGTGTGCTACACGATGGAATGCTTACTTAGGGCCTGTTGTGTATAAAACTCAGTATGATATGAATTTTAGCCCGTCTGCGCATCCTCATTTTGTGGCATGAAAAAGGTTTGTGACAAACACAATTAAAAAAAAATAATACAAAGCTGTGGAAGGTACGTTTTGAGCTGCCTTAATTCCCATATAACACCTTAGTAAGTATAACACCTCTGTGTGCACCAAACGTAGTTGACAAAACTTAGATAAAATTTTCACTACAATTAGAATTATTTTCAAACGTCAGTCAGACAGTTTTCAAAAAATTTGTTTTCAGTAAATAGTCAATTTGGACTCAATACACATGATTTCTTATGGCATTTTCAACTTTACCCCTAAATTACAAAAGAAAGTATTCTGACTGGAATTTTTTAAAATTGAGTTCAGATCTTTGTAGAAATGTATAATAGATCCAGTAGTAAAAATATTTGTATGAAAAATGTACAAGATTTGAGACACAAACATATTTACATGGAAAAAACAATAAAAGTTGAGTTACCAGAGGATTGTTGGCTGGACGGATGGAAATCTCAGAATCGCACTACTAACTCGCATACCTGGAGAGATTTTTGTATGGATGTGAGTGTGAATGGTTGTCTGTATGTGCCCTGCGACTAGCTGGTGACCAGTCCCGTCGCCCAAAGTCAGCTGGGATAGGCTCTAGCATACCCCCACGACCCTAGTGAGGATTAGCTGCATCAAAAACTATGAATGGCCTGATGACAGCACGGAAGCCCGCATGGAAACGAAAAGCCTTTTCTACTCTCTGTTGGAGGTAGTGTCAATCTGCCCAGGCGGACTTTGTTCATTTGTTTTGGTCATGCCCAAGCATTGTGGACTTTTTGAAGAATGTGATATAATTAATATACTCAGTGTTGGGTATTTAATTAGAAATGTCTTTCTTTGCTCTGTTCCTGGGTATAACTTCCAGAGGGAATATGTGAAAGTGATGTATATTTATTTAGGGTTCATCCAAAAAAAGCTATTACTAACTTTTGGCTAAAAATAAACACACCCACTTTACCTCTGTTGGTACAAGTTGTTAAACAATATAACTTATCACCTGAACTTTTTGTCTACAAGCGTAATTCTTAATTATATTCTGTCATACAGGACTTAAATGTTTTCACACTCCCTACATTTGAAATACTATTAAGTATATTCACTGATAATATCAATGCATTTACTATATTGTAAAGACTAACCTTAGAACTGAAACCTGGAAAATGCAACATAATGGAGAGCTTTGAAACATACAAGCGTTTTCAAGAGTCAAACTGCATGTTGAAAAAAATACATTTGTATATCCATATACATTTGTTACCGCAAGTCTGCGGTAACAATTAAAGCAGTCCTTGCCTCTGGCGCCTACCCCGGCGTAGAGTTCATCGTGCCCCTGCCCTGGAGGGGCCCATCCTTCAATTTGAGAAGCACCGGTCTACAACAACACAAGAAGGACAAAAGATGGGACAGATATATTTGTGGACAGTGTAGATGTCAGATCATTTTAGTTTATTTAATTTAGGGGAAAAGTACACTTTGTGCATATCTTTCGACTAACAGGAGGCAGTATTCGGCTACAAAACAGCATGCTTTATGAACTGATACACAGTATTTTTGAAAAACCTTGACAGAGTGAAGCCTTGAAATTGAAAGTACAACGTGGCAAGGGAGCACTGTTTCTTTGTTTATGGACAATGGAAAAAATGCACATCTTCATGCATTAAAAGACATGTATATTTACCAAATTTAACTAAATGGCCATTAAATGATTGGACTGCATTTATAAGTTTTACGATTCAGCTCTTGGAGCAACTGAGAGACAATTTTGATCTTGATTGGTTCCATGCATTGTCCGTCATAGACAAGACAACATTTAACTAACAATTTCAATAGTGAGTGTTGAAAGCTATTATTTAATATCTCTGTTCAGGGCACCTTTAATTGTCCATAAAAGCTGGTGAAGAAACAATAACGACTGTAAGCCCAACAGCTGGAGGAATAGTCCAAAAGCGGGTTTGTACGAATGAGAGTGCCTCGTACTAACCGACCCGACCGGAACAGTTGAAGGTTCAGGCTTGGCTGTCTTTCAAGGTTCAGACTACATCATCAAAACCTGGATAATCTGCATAATGCAGCCTTGCTAAATGAGTACCAGAACATGTAGCAGGCTCCTGCAGCACACTTTTACCGAGCAGTATCGCGCTCGCATCTGGGGTATAACAGCACTACCCGGTTACAGGACACGGGGAATGATGGCGATGACATAAAATGCATTCAGAGTGGACGGAAATACTGAATGGGATAGCGGAAATAACTGGACTCTGCGTTTCTCACCTGGGTTATATTCACCATTTGTTCTTGTTCTTGTCTGTCGATTAAGGGTTCTCTGTGTAGTCAACCCACGTCATCGTAGAAGACACTCATTCAGTCACACTCTCCTGGGAAGGCTGTTTGCCTCCTTATTCTATCAGCACCATTCTCTGCTACTTTTGCATCCTCTCCCAGGAGTCCCCTGTCGCTTTCTGTGCTTCCAGGGGTTTATCTTGGCACAGACAACCTGAAAGTGTCTGCAAAATATGGACAAACTTAATCGATTTTGTTACTTTGGCAGCTCAGTGATGAAGTATTTTGCCTGAAGATGTGTTTATTTTTAATCCCAGTAAAGTAGAGGTGTGTACACCCATGTAGCATGTTAAACAGATTGACTTGATAAAGCCTCAATGAGGTCCATATTCCCCATCCCCCTAGGCTCCTTCCTTCCCTACTTTTTTAGTTGACCTCTGGGTAGTCCCGACATGGGATCCTCTTCTGCTGTGGGGGCTACGAGGATCCAATATCTTCCCCATTTGAGTGGACACAAAGTCTGGGCCTCTCATCACAGAACTGGCTGCCTGACAGCTCATCCATTCAGTCCAGCCCCTCTAGGCTTTGCCACAGTGCTCGCTGCCTTAACTGGTCCTCCATAACAAACCTCTTTGCTGTGGTGACTATGGGAAGTGTGGGGGCATGATGCGGAAAGTTGAGCGGGCTGTATGGCACAATAGCCTCAAGGGATGTACAATGGTAGGGGTGGAGGGGGAGGAAGTAGCAGGGCAAAGAGGTTGAGAAAAAGAAAATGAAGTAAGGCAGAATGAAAAGAGATGTTACAGTCAATAAGCAACCTAATACAGCAGGGCTAGGCAGACCGGGCATTTCTCTTCCAAGTCCCCTGTGTTTTGCACAGAGAACAATTTTTCAAGCTAAGAGAAGGATTTGGGTTAGATGTAGAGGCCCGTGAGAGTCAATGTGGCATTTGCACTGTGTACTGGGTGTTCACTAAAGGAAATAGGACTTGTTTTTTCTGCCATTACAAAAAAATGCAAAGCTAAATCTAACCAAAGACAAAATGGGGAAAAATACAAAAAAGCCAATAAATATCCAATTATGAGGAACTCAAGGTGCCACTGTTATTGTTTTGTGGGATGCATCCGACTCAAGAGACACAACAGCATAAACACACTTCATTCGAGAGGAATGTCACCGTAAGACACTCTTTTAATCACTTAGACCTAGATACTGAAAAAGTCCACCAAAATAGCTTGTTGTTCCACCCCTTTTATTCCCTCACGTCTGAGTGGGTGCACCGTTACGGAATAACCTCCTCCACACACCGATGGTGGCCAGCTTCCACTACAGACGGCGGGGGGGATTGGATGGGTAGAAAAAGTTATAGAAATAGGACACGATAGGCCCGCAGCAAATAAAACAGGCGTGGAAATCAATTTCATAATCCAATTATCATTTTGGCCTGACCCTGTGCACTCAATATTACTATTTTAAATCCCAGCATAAAATGTGCTTCACCTACATACTAATTAGCAATCCTACATAAAAACAAAGATTAAATCACTATAAACCAAGTTGCAGTGCGTTTGTTAGGTTGAAGCACAGCAGTTTCAACAATCTAATGGTAGTTCTTCCGCATCCAATTCTATGCTGTTATTGGACAGGAGCCATCCAAAGTGTAAAGCAGGCCACACTTGCAAAATACCAATCACTATTCCTATTTTCTATATAATATCATCGTGGAATAGGCTGAAATAATGACTGCTTTTACAGCTCAATTACTACTTTATTACAACTATTATTACAACTACAACGATTTTTGAGAGGCAGAAAAAAAATGTTTGCGCATCAATGTTAGGTGTGATATCAAGACAACGTCACCTGTTCTGGGTGATTTCAAGTCACACATTTAGCACACTGACAGATTGAAGTGAATGAGAAAAAGTCAAAGGGGCCAATAAAAAAAAAAGCATGAACTTCATTTGTGCAAGGCAACAGTGGCAATTTTATTGTTTTTAAATAAGACTTCTTTTAAGATAACATTAGCATATGCAAACAGTGGAGATTTGCAAACGGTGGAGTGTATGGCCAATATGCTAACCACTCCACCACCGAGGGCCCCATGTAGAAAAGTCAAAGGCTGCAAGGGCCATATTGCATTTTGTAGAAAGACCTAAAAAAAACTATATACGCTGTGTGTGTGTGTGTGTGTGTGTACACACACGTATATATATATATATATAAATTCATAAATACACACAAGTATATATATATACAAATGTATGTATATATACACGCGTACATGTATATGGCTATATACATACACGCGTACATGTATGTGTATGTATATATACATGCGTATATATACAGTATATGTGTATACATATATACACATACACACATATACACATATATGTATATACACACAAACACATATGTACTGTACATTTAAATATATACACACATATATATGTATAAATATATACATATATACATATGTACATACATATACATATATACATATATATACATACACATGTGTACATACACATATACATACACATATCTGTGTATATGCATACACATGTATACATACACATATGTGTGTGTGTATATATATACATATACACATACATATACATACATATACACACATATACATACAAATATACATACATACATACAAATATACATACACACATATATACACACACATACATATACAGACGCATATAGACATATTTTGCTGGTGACAAAGCACAATATTATTTATTATTAGTTTGAACATTTATTTTTCCCTGTTAGATTAACAGATTAGATTACTGCTGCTGTTTTTTTTTTTTTTACAAAAACAATTGTTTTCTACAATTTGCCACATGCCAATACAAACAAGCTGCGGACTACAAATGCCCCTTGGACTCTCCTAGTATACAGTCATAAAAAAAATTAGACCAAACTTGTTTCTTCATTTTCTTGTTCATTTTAATGCCTGACACATTTGTTTGGACACACACAGCAATGAAATAAAATAAACGATAAACTGAAGAAACGGGGTAGTATTATTATTTTTTAATTCTTATTCATTGTTTTACTAGTTTGTGCAGCATGTTAAAAACTGTGTTTATAAAATGTGATATATGAATAAAGTGAA
Source organism: Oostethus manadensis (assembly GCA_024372805.1). Lineage (NCBI taxonomy): Eukaryota > Metazoa > Chordata > Actinopteri > Syngnathiformes > Syngnathidae > Oostethus > Oostethus manadensis. The sequence goes on from QODF01000006.1 coordinate 1,865,402, forward strand.
TTGGATGACTGTAGTAGTTTGTAGTAATGTTAAATTTCATAACCACACATTTCAACATAATACAATACAAAAGCAACATTCTGCAATGAACCCCCATGGTTTCCAAGGCGCTGTTTCTTTATTATTACATGTCCATGTTTGCAAAAGTGTACTTCTGGTATATTTGGTAAAACAATGTGTAAAAAATGTAATTTCCTCTCAGGCGGACTAATAAAGCTTTGTATTACATGTACTCCTTGATGTACGCATATTTGAAGGAAATTGGAAACAAATGTTACTCCACTTAAGGAGGCATTATTGGTTAAAAAGAAGGATAAGGACCAGCGCACGTGTGCATTACCCACCCCTAATACCCTAAAAATCCCCCAGTCTCATATAGAGTTTAAGGAGAGTGTATCATAATTTAATAATTTACAGATGGGTTACTTTTACATTGCACTACAATCAAATACAGTAAGTAACCAGCTGATTTGAAGTAACTAAGACTTTGCATAAACAAAATGGACACAGCCACAAATAATCAGTGAAACCGCTCTGTTGGCACTGAGGTGCAGATAATAAAATGACATTTTGTTCTGTTCATTGTGTTCTTTAATGTGTCTCCTTCTTCTTAAAACTAATAAAACACTGGATTTTGTTATGGCACTTTTGTAATTGCCCCAACATCCGTTCATCCATCCATCCATTTTCTATACCGCTTATCCTCATTAGTCGCCAGTCAATCACAGGGCAGCCATACAAGCATTCACACTCTAATGGACAATTTAGAGTCACCAATGAACCTAACATGCATGTTTTGGGAATTTGGGACGAAACCGGGGTACATGGAGAAAACCCACGCACGCACGGGGAGAAAACATGCAAACTCCACACAGAGATGCCCAACGAAGAATCGAACCCTGAACCTCCTGACTGTGAGGCCTACATGCTACACATTCATCGTCCGTGCTCTCAACATAGTAAAGATAAAGATTTTTTTTTTCTTTTCTGACAAAAAAAAGTGTTTTGGTTACTTTTTGGTTACTTACTTATAACTCATGACCATAAGTGAGGGTGGGAACGTAGATCGATCGGTAAACAGAGAGCTTTGCCTTACGGCTCAGCTCTCTCTTCACCACGACGGTCCGGTACAGCGACCGCATTACTGCTGACGCTGCACCGATCCGTCTGTCGACCTCACGCTCAAAACATCCATCACTCGTAAACAAGACCCCGAGATACTTAAACTCCTCCACCTGAGGCAAGACCTCACTCCCAACCCGGAGGGTACAGTCCACCCGTTTCCGACTCAGAACCATGGCCTCGGATTTGGAGGTGCTGAGTCTCATCCCAGAAGCTTCACACTCAGCTGCAAACCGCTCCAGTAAACGCTGAAGGTCACAGCCTGATGAGGCCATAAGGACCACATCGTCTGCAAATAGCAGAGACGAGATCCTAAGGTCACCAAGCTGGACTCCCTCAACACCTTGACTGGACCTAGAAATTCTGTCCATGAAGATTATGAACAGAATCGGTGACAAAGGGCAGCCTTGGCGGAGGCCAACGTTGATCGGAAACAAGCTCGACTTACTGCTGGCAATGCGAACCAGGCTCCTGCTTCGATTGTACAAGGACCGAATGGCACGTAGTAGCGGGCCACCAATCCCGTACTCCCGGAGCACCCCCCACAAGACACCACGAGGGACACGGTCAAATGCCTTTTCCAAGTCTACAAGGCACACGTAGACCCTCTTTTGTTTTGTGTTTTTGTTTTTGAGTTTGCAAAAGTTAGTCCAAGGATTTCATCCCAATACCTATTAGCAGTCAGGATGCCATTATCTAACCTGTAGAGGTCTGTGCATCCTTGCAGGGATATGCCTCCCCAGACCATGACTGAACCACCACCAAACCGGTCATGCTGAATAATGTTGCAGGCAGTATGAAGAATCGGGAACACAGGGTGCCAGTGGCGAAGTGGCCAATTCTGGTGGTCTATGGCAATTTGCCAGTCAAGCTCTACACTGCTGGGCAGTGAGCACAGGGCCCACTATAAGACATCAGGCCCTCAGTCCATCCTCATGGAGCATCCCTGAGGTCCTGGACAGTCTGAGGAGCAACCTGGCGGTGCCGGATGGACCTAAACATAATGTCCCAGACGTGTTCTATTGGGTTCAGGTGAACGTGGGGGCCAGTTAGTGGTATCAATTCCTTCATCCTCCATTAAATGCCTGCATACCGAAGCCACATGAGGTCGGGAATTGTCGTGGACCAGCAGGAACCCAGGTCTCACTGCACAAGCGTAGGTTCTGTTTCTGATTGTTTGGTCAGAGAGATTCACACCAGTGGCTTGATGGAGGTCATTTTGTAGGACTCTGGCAGTTCTCATCCTGTTCGTCCTTGCACAAAGGAGCAGATACTGATCCTGCTGAGGGTTTAAGGACCTTCTACGGCCCTGTTTGCCTCTCCTGGAGAAACAATATGTCCCCTGGAATCTCCTCCATGCTCTTGAGACTGTGCTGGGAAACACAGCATACCTTCTTGCAACTGTACATATTGATGTGCCATCCTGGAGGAGTTGGACTACTTGTGCAATTTCTGTAGCGTCCAGGTAGCGCAGGTAGCGTTGATAGCAGGTATGCTATCAACTGAGATGTTGATCCAAGCCAAATGAAAAAAACAACAGCAGTAGAAAGTCAATCAATAAAAAATCAGCCAAAAGAGATGAGGAGTCAGTGGCCTCAACCTGGAAAACCATTCCTGTTTTGGGGTCTGTCTCATTGTTGTCCCTCTGATGCACCTGTTGTTGATTTCATTAACAACAAAGTAGCTGAAACTGATTAACAACCCCCTCTGCTACTTAACTGACCAGATCAATATCCCAGAAGTTTGACTGATAAGTTACAATACTCTGATTAAAAAGTGTTCCTCTAATTTTTTGAGCAGTGTATATAAATGTGTAATATATTTACTATTACTATACTAAGTGTTAATGTTTAGCATTTCCTATTTAGTTTTAAAATTTAGAAGAAGTTTACTTCATTCAATTATTTTTAATTTGGCTCAATATGGCAAAGATGATTAGACATAATTCCTCAATAGTTCATGTACATAACATGAGCAGTATGTCAGTCAAAATAGCTGTGTAGCATTCATTAAACACACAGTTCATTTATTGCATCCAGTTAACACTGATCAAACATTGATATACAACAAATACAAATTTTAATGCAAATGCAGCCAAAGTCAAACATTAAAAAGGTTTCAGCAATGGGCACATTTTTCAGTTAACGGATAACTTTTGTTATAGATATAGGCATCTTACCGTTGACTTTTGTTTTCCATAATCACAATACTAAGGATGAAAGTTGCATGTCTGTGTGTAACTTGAGACATCTCATCACCGCTTTATTAATAAGATAATAATAAGTTTGGGTTGCATTTTATAGCCGACACACTGAATAGCAGCCTTGATCATAATAATAATCCCACCAATACAGTATTTTGCACACACTTTTTTTCAGTTTTTTTGGATTGACTTTTGTTTTCCTTAGTGACCGGATCACAGAGGTTTGTCACAAAAGCCAAACAATGTGGTTGGTCATACTGTGTACTTAAAAAGAATGAAATTCAGCATTGCTTTGGCTGTATTATTTTTAATGCTTCGAAGACCTATTTAATACCCATATTCAATTTCACAAATCCATGTTTCTTTCAGAAGTTTATATTTAAAAAAGTAGCAGTATCGGATCAGATCGGAAAAAATCGGATCGGATGCCGAAAGATGTGGTAACATCTTTAAGGTACAAAACATGAGGTAACAAAACATGACAAAATGTCAAATGTGACTAAAAGATCCTTAATCAAACAACACTTTTCAAATCAGTTGGCTGCCCCATCTTGTGCAAATGAGTCCCTTTTCAACATGATTTACTGTTACTTTAAGGACAAGCTTGTGAATGATGGATGGAGCAAATGAGAGCACATGCAGCTTAGTGCATGTAGCACATAAATAAAAAACTTTAACTAGAAAACATCGCTAGTCTTATATCTACACTGGAGAGAAAGGTGGAGATAAGCCCTGAAGTCAAAACATGACAAAACTAAGGCTTGGAGCAGCAGACGGCTGTAGACATCATATATGACAATCTGGGCATCCAACACCGTTAGGTTTTGACCTGACAGCGATTCCATGTAGTCACTTAAGAGAAAAGACACTGGTGGTTCTTCACCATGGTAGCTGTATAAAGTTTGAGCAAAAACGGCCTTTTTAAGGTAATGCTAATAAAAAGAATAACATTCCCCAAACCAATAATTTGTTGTTTTTTGTATTTTACTGTGAATGTGATTGAATGTAGATACATGCTTTCATAATTCCAGTACTTCTTGTTGAACAGGCACAAGAAGTACAGTAGTATTGATGTCATATTTTATTGATATAACCCATATGACTGCTTGGTTATTTCTACATGGATTGTATCCTCCTTGTTGCCATGGTAATGAGCTTTAATATTTATCCAGATTGTTGATATCTTTGACAACAAGCACTCTTGCCTTTACTGGTCCTCCGTTTAGCTTGATGTAGAAATTGCAGTTGGTGCTCCAAGTACTTTGTACATTTCTGTGCTTCCCCAAGTCTTGTATTTATTTGAGAATTGTATTTATCGGAGTAGTGTCTGCAAACATTGTGCAGTTCCTCATGTTTCATTTAAAAGCATTTAACTTAACACATTTGCAAAGCAGTTATGTTTTACTTCTTTTTCCCTCATTGTGAAAATTACCACAAACAGCGGTACGTACCAAACCGGGATTATGGCTTACTGTTGCACCCCTAGCTTCCCATATTATGTCCCCTTCAATTAGATGGTGGTAGTACCACAGGTTTGTTTGTATACTCATGATTGTATGGGCAGTTTTAATGAAGAAATTGTATTCACTATTAAGACATATTAGGTTGACATACCAATGGAGGATGTTTGGTCAGAATGTGGGTGTGCTACGCACAAACCAGCACAGCCATCAGGCACATCTGGCATTGAAATGAGGATGGTCGGCCAAAAAAGAGACAGCGGCCTAGACCAATAGAGAGGGAAATTAGTTGGCACAGCAAGTGCAGCACACATTCATTGCCCAAGAAAAAGGGTAACCCTTCCAAAACAGCAATGAAAGCCACGCCTACAAACTGTTTGCAAGTGACATGTACCGCTAAATAAAGGATATACAAATTCTCAGTACAAATTTGAAGTAAATATTTAATAAAAAACATGTTTTTCATATAATCCTAAAATGTTTTGCAAGGTTTGCTGTGTCTCCCAGCACAGTCTCAATAGCATGGAGGAGATTCCAGGACACAGGTAGTTACTCCAGGAAAGCTGGAAGGGGTCGTAGAAGGTCCTTAAACCCTCAGCAGGATTGATATCTGCTCCTTTGTGCAAGGACAAACAGGATGAGCACTGCCAGAGTCCTACAAAATGACCTCCAGCAGGCCACTGGTGTTAATGTTTCTGACCAAACAATCAGAAACAGAACCTACACTTGTGCAGTGAGACCTGGGTTCCTGCTGGTCCACGACAATGCCCGACCTCATGTGGCTTCGGTATGCAGGCATTTCCTGGAGGATGAAGGAATTGATACCACTGACTGGCCCCCATGTTCACCTGAACCCAATAGAACACGTCTGGGACATTATGTTTAGGTCCATCCGGCACCGCCAGGTTGCTTCTCAGACTGTCCAGGACCTCAGGGATGCCCTGGTCCAGATCTGGGAGAACCACACCTGTTTCCAGTTAAACAATGCCCACTTCAGGTTTATGCACCACAGATACGGATACAGATAATTTAGATGAACAGATACAGATGCAGACAGTGGTGTACTCGCTCATCACTAATATATGGAAGTATGCGAGTGCATTCAACAGAGTCAAATTTTACATTTTATTTTAATACAATGTTTAAAACACAGAATGGTAACTGCAAGTTACACTGTAGTTTCATATCCTTCAAGTATTGTTATAAAAATGGGCTAATTATTAAGCATAAAGTGGTCTGTATAGCCTTTTGATTGTATATCTGGCCCCATGTCGAGGATAAATTTTAGCCGGCAGCGACCCCTGCAGAAAACGGTATTGCTGTGAAAAGATGTTTATATGACTAGTATAATTTTGGCATGACTACTACATTGGGAAAAAAAAAACTGAACCAAGTTGGTAAACTACCTCGAGAAGCGTTTGTTTACTCTGCTTTAGCTGAGATGTGTAATCCTGATGTCACTTCTGGAATAAGTAAAATACATTTGTTCCCAAAGGATTTTTGTAAACCGAATTTTTTTGTAACCCGAACAACATTTAACATGAAAATTGGCGAATTCGTTTCACTGAGCCGGAAGACCCTTCATACAATGGAAAAAAACATTGTTCTGCACATTTAACACTGTATTAATAACGAGTACTGTAATAACAATGTAATGTAATAATTAAATAGAATGTATATTGCCCTAATATTCTAAAAGTTTCTTACCTTTAATACGCAGCGAAGTCCAGTACAGCATGTAAACTGGCAGTGATAAACCAATCAGAGAACATCACGTCATACGTAGCGCACGTACACTTCCCGCCATGCCTCCAGTAGGTATCCTACACAACAATAAATAACTCAGGGGCGTGCAATCACATTACATGCTTGGGGATGACCACTGTCATAGACCAGGTGTTTTCAATTCAAATTGAGTAAGGTCAGTTTATGCAATTTTTTTCACAGCAAAAATCCAATCATCATTTTGCCTTACATTTCATCAAACAGACTAGTTTAAATGAAGAAAAAATGTAAATGTAACACTGCACATCACCTTATTAAGAATTTAATAAGTGTCTCTTTAAAAGAAAAGATGTAACAGTACATCCTAGTACAAAAATAAGATACAGGACTGGAATATCAAGCTGTAGGTGATACTACAGCTTGATATTAAATGTTGTATTCTCGTTTAAATGTTTCATGGTTTTGTTTTTGTTACCTAAGCTCCCATGTTTTGCTGTTCATTTATGAGTATGAATACATATCTGTCAATAATTATCATCTTACGTTAAAGAAGTGGTTCCCAAACTTTTGTTATAATAACTATTATTTTCACCCCCACAGTTTGAAAACCACTGCGTTAAAGAATCCAAACTATCCCTGCAAAAGAATCGTCTGGTATTATTCGCAGAAATATTTAATATTTAAAAAATATATAATAATGACGAGGAATTTAAAAGTCTCTTACTTCTGAATGAATTCCAGAGTACAACCTGCCTCTTCTGGATAATGAAGGTTGAGAATATAGTACATAGCAAATACAGCAGCCAGTCCCGTCAAAAATAATGGAGTTGCGCCCTCTGAAATTAGAGTGACCGCACAGCGTGATGTAGTCACTTGCCCTTTTCCACCTGAAACTTCAAGTCACGGCAACATAATTTACTTCATGTACACATCTATACAGTTGCAGAACAATGAGCAGTCTGATATCTAAAACAATGAAGAGTCTGACAAAGGCTTGCAGGAGTGTGGGTTGCCTCAATGTCAGCTCCAGAGGCAGACACCTGTAAAGAATCAAAGACATCCATTCATTCATTCATTTTTTTTAACCGCTTATCCTCCAAATTGCAAAAAAAAAAAGCAATCACTATGTAGAAATAACCTTTACCTGTAGTAAAAAGCAGATATTCTGTATTTTTTTTTTAAACTGGAAAGACAGAGGATATAAACTTACATCTGCTGGAAGGAGCAGCCATGTTAGCTTCTCTTTAAAGTGTGCCAAGAGCAGCTGAACAATACAAAGTGCCATCTCTATTCACTATTAGAGAAGACGTCTTTGACGTCTTTGTTTGTGAGTGTTCCCCTGAAGTATTCGGTGATTGTTCTCAGTTTCCTCCATACGGGGTTCCAAGCTGCACAGCACACAGTCAGTCAGTAAGCAACTGAAAATGGATGTAGATATACATGTGAATGAAAAGAAAAGGTTGTTTGCCTTTCATATCTGCAATGTCACGTGGTGAAATTGCATTTATATGACGACATTGTAGACAGAATGTGAGCTCCATTCGATTTTTTACCTCTGCTCTCTCCGTTCCATCTGTAAATTTCCTCCAGTTTTTTGCGATGTTGCCCCACAGTCTCATTAGTTTCCTCTGGAAGGAAACTAATGGAAGTTTGTACATTTGTAACTGTCAGTAGAGCCCCTCTTGTTTGCAGAACTGAATGCAGAAGCTTGGTGGTGTGTGTAGCTTCCTGCACCGTTCAGGTTCTCAATGCGGTTTTTCACTTGAGTCAAAAGTGACGTGTAACCACCCCCCAAAAGTGATCCATCCGGTGTCAAATCAGCAAAAGACTTGGGGTACTGTCTGATGAAACATATATCAAATCACAGTGAAGCACTGGGAGCGAGTGGGATTGGCTTCACATGGCCTCATTTCATCTGCAAGTCCTCTTGTCATCTGAAGTCGTTCCATTGGTTTAGGTCTCTTGCCATTTATAACTGCAGAACGTGTTTCCTGTGGCATTTGTTCCCGAGGGACCTGGATTGTTTTCAGTACTTGAGATGTGCAAGGTCTGCAGCTTGAATTTCTGTTGCTTGCCTGGCTTGAGAATAACGCCGTGGCCAACAAATGTGAAGTTTGGGATTGAGGCGGAGTGCCTGAAGATGGCCCGGACTCAAAGAAAGACGACACACTTGCCAATGGTGAGGAAAATGGAACAGTTTGGAGGTCTAATGTAACTACCTCGGTCTATGAAACAACATGAACAAAGATTTAGAACAGTGGTCACTAGGGATGAGCGAGTACACAACCATCTGTATCTGTTCACCCATCTAAATTATTTGTACTCGAAGTGGGGCATAAACCATAAATGGCCGTGGTTTACCCTAAAATGGGTGCAGCTTAAATCGATACTTTTTTTTTTTTTTTTAAATGCTCATGACACCAAAAACAGTTTGCAAACAAAATGTTGAAAACATTTTTCCCATACTGCTGCCATGGATAAATAAACCACAATGAAATGGGAGTGGAATTAATTGGTTATTTTCAACGCGATTTGGACACACCCCCATGCGAGTTGTAAAGCTGCGTGGATTTACTTAATGTCAAAGCAAGCATGCTTTTCTTTTGGGTTTTTGACTTGCATATTGCCGTCTGCGTCGATACATGTGTTCTCCCTTGGACCTGGTTTGGTTAAAGGAAAAAAAGATGGCACAGCTGATGGTAGAAGCACCCTCCGTTACAAACTCAGTCCCAAAGTTTCCTTTAGAGCACAATACTGACAAATTTGACAGTGTCCATTTTGCTCGCGTTTGTTGCACTTGCCCGGTCCATAACGAATTGGGTCTTTTGGAAACTTGTAAAAGCTTATTCCATCTTCTCGAGTGTTTGAGCAAAAGCCTGTCACACAAGGATTAGGCATAATATAAAAAAAATATATGTTTAACAGAAATTCAACAACCGAGTCACCACAACACAGAAGCAATGGCTGGAGATGACATCACTTCGGCATTCTGTTACAGAATAAGGGAAGGGACTGTCAGTGACCAAACCTTTTTTTACTGACCTTAGGTCGCAGGTCTATGATTGACTTTGCAGTCGTATCAGACCTGCATCCTCAAGTTCTGGACTCACGGGTTGAAGAGAGAGGCTGAGCTGTCAACTGATCACCACCTGGTGATGAGTTAGATTCGATGGTGGGGGAGGATGCCAGACAGACCTGGGAGACCTAAACATACAGTGAAGTTGTGCTGGGAAAGTCTGGCACAGTCTCCTGTTAGTCGAGTATTCAACTCTCATCTCCGGCAGAGCTTCGTCTGCATCCCGGGGAGGACATGGATATTGAGTCCGAACAGGCTGTATTTCATGCCTCCATTGCCGAGGCAACCAGCTGCAGTTGTGGCCGCAAGGTGGTCGAGCAGGTCGTGGCGGCAAAACCCATACCTGATGGTAGACACCGGAGGTCAGGGCTATCAAGTCCTATCAAGTATGGATGGCTTGTGGAACTCCGAAAGCAGCTAAAAGCTACCAGCAGACCAAGCGGCACACTGTTTTGGCGATGTTTGAGGCAAAAACTCCGGTGTGGGAGTAGTTCGGCCATGGAGCACGACTCTGGGTTGGCCCCAGAGAGGTTCTGAAAAACCATGCGATGCCTCGGAAAGGGGAAGCAGTCCCCCGTTCACACTGTTTACAGGGGGGGTTGCGGACCTCTGAGAATATAGTCGGTCGGTGGAAGGAATACTTTGAGGCCCTTCTCAATTCCACTGAGTACCCTCCGTAGAGAAAGCCGAGTCTGAGGACACATACTTGGACAGTTTTATCACCATGGTTGAGGTATCCGGGGTAGTTAAAAAGGCCACAAAGCAGACCTAAGACATGCTGGGCGGATTATGTCAGGCCTGGCAACGTCTTGACGTCCCCTCCTGTGAAGTCTGGACTTCCTTACTGAGACTGCTGTCCCCGCAACCCGGACCAGGATAAGCAGAGGAAAATGGAATGAAATGGAATGGAATCTTGCATCTTTTTCTTTCTAGACCCCAACGGGTTATCACTGCAAACCTATCCTTGTATACAATTTAAACAGTGAAGAGCTCTGTGTCCGTAGGAACACATATTTGGCAATATTTCTGTTATCCAGATTTTGTTCACTCGCGAGATGACAGGATTCACAACTGAATCAACCAGATATTTTTCAGCAACATTTTCATGCCGGCTACTCACGTGACGCAAATGTGGATAACACCGTAAAGCTCTTGTCACAGGTCCTATAGGGAAAAACAGATTTTCCCTCACTGACGTGTTCAAATTGTCACACCTTGCAGTGCATAAGTCAACTTGACATGTTAATTCAAGACGACAGTTTACGTCTGACACACTTGAATTTATTCCTGTTAATATGACTCTTAAAAGTAGAAAAGCTTTGGAAAGTTAGACTGCACTTCAGTTAAATTTGCAAAATTTTCAAATTTGCCTTACATAGTTGTGGTTTATGCTAACATTATCACTGCCAGCTGGTTCTTCTCCTAAACCACCATACCACTCAAAATGATTCCATCACCATTCTCAGTTACTGTGTATTTTCTGTGTGTGGTAGTACCAAACACTGGTAATTCAGACAAAATTTAAAATGTCAAAAAGGAAATCTATTTTACACAAAGTAAAATAAAACTCACATCATCTGTTAGTCATTTCACTGTTTCATAATCCCTTAACCACTCCGCTAGATATAAATGCTTTCTAGCTCAAAGACTTGATCATACCCTTGCCTGGTTGTGCTAGCATGGAGAGCAGGAGTTCACCACACCGATTAACCAAAGTGAAATGCAAACATCTTGACTTTTTTAACCGTATCTGCACCATCCAATGGATGCAGAAGAAACAGGACTTTTTGATCGTGTGTAGCAACACATCTGAACTCCTCTTGCAGGAGAACTTTCATTGCATGCAGCAAATTAGAAAAAAACCACTGTTGATTACTGTAATTTATCACATTAACATACTGTTGAAGACATGTCCTGTTGCTTTACAGCTCACAATGCATTGCAAATATAAAACCTTTTAACATTAATATAGTATATTAATGTTGGAATTTGGTCTTAAATTAACAGAAATTGCTTACAGTGTATGGTCAAAGGCCAAGTGTGTATGGGTCGTGGCCAAAAGAACGAGACTGCAGATACAAGGGGCTGAAATGGGTTTCCTCTATAGGGTGGCTGGACTTACCCTAAGAGATAAAGACTGACGAGCAGATCAGAAGGAGCCAGCTGATGGCTCAGGCATCTAGTCCAGATACCTCCTGAACACCTCCCTGGTGAGAAGCTCAGGGCATGCCCAACAGGGAGAAGGTCCATGGGCAGACCTAGGACATGCTGAAGGGATTATGGGCTCTAATTTCGTGGGTTCCACATCTTGACGCAAGCTGCGCAGTCCCAGGTCAACTCTGGGAGTCATTGGTATAGTAAATGATGACACACAATGTAGTTGCAGGCACCATGTATTAATAGTGTTAGACAAAACATACATGTACCCTTTATTTACAGTCTGCAGAAATCTTTCGGGTTTTTCAGTGCACTGACACATAACTTGCGCCGGTAGGAGGGACGGAGATCCGGTCTACGAAATTAGAGCCCAATATCTCACAGCTGGCCTGAAAATGCTGTGGTGTCCTCTTGGTGGAGCTGGAAGAGATGGCCAGAGACCGGGAATTCTGGGCTTCCTTACTGAGACTGCTGCCCCAGCGATCTGGACCTGGTTAAGCAAAAGAAAAACCTGATTTGTGTTTCCTCCTGGAGATGCTTTGCCAGGTCTTTACTGTAATGACAGTTGCTGCTTATTTGTGGGTTTTGTTTCCTTCACTGTAACAGAAAACCATAAGACCACTGACTAGGCCATTGAAAAATATACTTTCACTGTTTACGTCCATTTCCTATTTTGACTTGGAATGGCTGTCCTATTAGCATTTCACTGGTTGTGAGCAGAGAGTATGGCCTGTAAACCTCACAATTCATCTTACTTCAGTAACAGTCACCTAATCAAAAAACAACAGGCCACCCTAATAGCATCCGTACAGTACATGCCGGTAACACTGCCTCCATCAATTCCTTTTCTACACTTTTGCATATTCTGATACACGTTGATATTGGTTGGATCTGTCCAAAGATCCTGATTGCAGAACAGGGGGGTCGTGAGAATCGTTTTTCTTTTCTATACTTGAAAATTACCAGTGTTTCTCCCCGCGTTGTAAACCTTCTGTATTGTGTCTTTAGACTGTAGATTTCAACAATAATATATAGTACTTAGTTTATCCAGACTTTAAGTGTTTAATTTAGTTTATGTACTGTATGAGCAAATCATTCTGAGGTTGTGCGCTTTAGCTGTCTAAATGCCAGTTAGTGTGAAAAGCGAGCTAAAAGCCGGTCAATGTGACTTTTTCAAGGCAAATACTATTTTTAATGGCCAGAGCAGTCACCAGACCTCAACCAACGTGTCACGTTTTATTGTTACAATATTGAAGGCAGCAAGACTTCTAGTGTATATGTAGTGCACATCCACAGATTACATTTTAGGACATCCTCAACGGTCAGATGAAGAAGCATCACGAGTCAGGAATACATTTGTCGAGGTTATGGAATTGCAGCATCAGGTATCCGTTTAAAAGGCATCAGGGGCCGGGAAAAATGTCGTTTATGGTATTATTATTATATGTCAAACTATACCATCAACTGTCAGACAAAAAGGTTATTATACAATCCAATGACTTTATCTTACTATGAATAGTGGCAGCATACTTAATACTTTGTTCATTCGATGCTGTTTCATCCAAAATCATTTTATCTAATGAAATAGACTTGGCAGATGTCCAGGTGTCTGATGTTGGAATTTCATAAGCATGATTTTTTTTTCCCCAAAAAGATTTCCAGAAATTCCAGAATTCCAGAAATCAGTTGATTCCGTGGAAATGAATGCCTTATTTACAAGTGTGTGTGGATTCCAGCCCAAACCATTGTGTATTCCCACCCCTCAGAATCTATGTACGCAAGAAAAATTCCGATCTATAAAACCAGTCAGCAGTCTACTCATTATAAATCCCACCTGCAGTGAATTGTGCACACAAGAGCTCCGCCACAAATCCATCCTGCTACCCCTCCCACAATCTTCTATTGATAGTCAGTGTTTAACGGAACATAAATATGGTGACGCTTGTAAGGATCATGTGTTGGACTGGCAGTGAAGAAAAGATGGAAATGGCAGTTCCACAGAGGAAGGGGACATTTTCAGATGGTTAAATAGTGGTGGTCCTTTGAACTCCATATAAGGGTTATTTTATTATGAATACCAAATCAAAAGTAAGGTATATGCTTGGCCGAGTGGTTAGCATGTTGGCCACACAGTCAGGAGATCTGGAAGGTCAAGGTTTGAATCTCTGTTGGGCATCTATGTGTGGAGTTTGCATGTTCTTCCCGTGCGTGCGTGGTCTTTCTCCAGGTACCCCAGTCCCCACCCACTTTCCAAAAACATGCATATATTTGACAACTCTAAATTTTCCATAAGTATGAATGTGAGTGTGAATGTTTGTCTATATGTGCCCTGCGATTGACTGGCGACCAGTCCAGGGAGTACCCCATCTCTGGTCCAAAGTCAGCTGGGATAGGCTCCAGCATACCCCCACGACCCTAATGAGGATAAGCAGCATAGAAAATGGATGGCTGGAATAAATCAGTATCTAATGGCAATATTTGACAGTTAATAAATCCAGGAAAGTGGTTCTGGGGGGTGTGGCCTGAACTACAAAACGCAAACACCTTAGTGTGAGTACAGATGAGAGTTTCTTGATGCTCAGAGTTTATGACTTCGAGGAAGAGGTAATCCTCGAAGGGCTAGGACGGCAGGGCAGTGAAAAGGGCAACAGGGCCCACTCTTAGATGCACAAATGAATCCCACTGCAAAAGTGCAGGAAAAACAGGATAATTTGTCTTACAGGAATGTTGAAGAGAGCCAGTGTTACCACTCAAAGGTTGTTAACAATCTGGTGACCTCTGGTCACCCTTCATGGGTCTATAAGGGATGATGAATTCATGAAGGAATGATGCAGATAATTCCACACCATCAAGGATGATACCACGATGATGCCACGTATACAACGCTGCCAGAAAGGAATGAAAGGCTGGAAAGGTGAGAAGGGAACGGAGTAATCTGGGGTGGATCCTGACTGTCTTAAGTGCACTATTTATAGCTATGTGCCAACAAAATTGTCATCAACTGGAGTCCTTTAAACTCACAAAGTCTACATTTATTGAAAAAAGATAATTCATAAATTCACAACATGATTTAATCTAAAAAATATTCTTATGTAATCCATATTTACTAGTCTTTAGGCTTAGAATTTTTATTTTTTTTAATGTTTTGCAGTCAATGTGGTTGCATCCCTTTCAGACCGCAACGTTGAATCTAAAAGCTTTAATCTAAAAGATGCACCTTGCAGCCTACATATTTATACAGTGGTATGCCATGCAATAGAAAATGTAGCAAAACAAACAATTGAACTGAAGTGAATTTAAGTCAAACTGAGAATGGTGTCTAATGTTTAATTTTCTAAGGCAGCAAACACCCAAACTGAAATCCTACAATCCAACACAAGCCAAACTAAAAACATGTAGCAAAACATGCGAGCTGTTGACCCTGTTCTAACTGTACCACTTCCCCCAACTGTCCATCCCGTGCCCAGTGCTTAACGTTTTGTCTGGGCAGACGGTTTCTTCTCAAGCTTCTGGTTGAGAAGATCTTGTCAGTTGCGTGATACCATGATTTACATTTGGAGAGCAGTGCAGAGTACAAAAAAAGTACAAAGACAGATATTAAAATTATAAGACAGGAATAAAAAAAGACATTAAAGGAAAAGATGAAGTCGAGAGCCGGCAGAAGTAACCTAAGTGTATTGATGTAACAGGTCTTGACACCAGTGTAACAGGGTTAAAGATGTTGTGGGTATGTAGACCAAAAGAAGACCACTCAATGGATAAATTCCTGGATTTATTTGAGAAAGGGAAACATGAGAATAAAATAATTGTTTTCTATATTTATTATGTGTGGAAAAAAGTAAAGTAAAATACAATAAATAATGGAATAACTATCCCTCCATTGATTCATTTTCTATAGCGCTTGTCCTCATTAGGGTCGGGGGTATGCTGGGGCCTATCCCAGCTGACTTAGGGTACACCCTAGACTGGTCACCAGCCAATCGCAGGACAGACAAACAAGCATTCACACTCACATTCATACCTATGGACAATTTAGAGTCGCCAATTAACCTAACATGCATGTTTTTGGAATGTGGGAGGAAACCGGAGTACCCATGCAAACTCCACACAAAGATGCCCAACGGAGATAAGAACCCAGAATACTATAACTAAATTTAAAAAAAAAACTTATTGAAAAAAATCACAAATATTTCAGTGAAAAAACTCACACATGGAAATAATATAGAAAATGCATTTTGAACATTATCTACTGATTAGCCTTATACTGGGTGTCACAGATCATTTCCTACCTTTCTGAGAACGATAATAAAAAAGCTCAGAATTTAAACATCCTTCTGGAAATATAAGAAGTCAGTTTCTCCTTTATTGTTTCCTTTTGGTCACTAAAGTGCCGAGCAAGGAGGATTACGTCAATTTCTTCTCAGTCAGTTCCAGGCATTGACAGGAGATCAATAAGACATGCTGCTCTCCTCATACTGCGTTTGGGGATCTTGTCAGGGTGGGGTGATGAATAGCTGAAGAACAAACTTGGCAGCGGCGGAAAATGAGCTGGACAAGGAACAAGCAGGTCATCCAGGTTAATGATGTTGGCTGTGATTATTTGCAGGTGAGAATGATCCGAAATTAATCATTTAGGAGCAAGGCTTGAATGACAGGAGGAGAGAAATGGCCATCATCAAACTGCAGGAAGCAATCATGAGTTTGCAGGACATTTCGTGAAATGGAATCACACTCCTAACTAGAGAACAATGGAGTGAACTGCTTGAGTCATAGAAAACAGGTAGCACGCCGTTGTTCATGAAACTGTTTTAATATTCGTTCAGATGCATTTGTGAAAAAACAGTGTTAACATGACATTTTACAATACTTCTGCATTTGAAAGAGCGGTCGTCTATTGGCTTGTGGAAAATAAACCCATGCCCAGTGGACTGCTGCAGATTTGAAGTTCAGCATTCTCAGCCCTGAAAGTCTGCAGCTTTTTGGTAAAAAAAACAAAACAACCAAAAGCAAAATGAAGGGAACACCTGCTAACAAGACGACAGAGCGAAGATGAAAGAACCATATTAATGTAAGTAATTAAGCATAATTATTGATTTTCACAGGAATGTCACACATGTTTTATTAGATATTCAACCATTTTTAATATAGGTAAATATACAGTACACCGTAGTTTAAATTGTTGGTTGTCGCTAGTTATAAGTAGCCTGCTAAAACTGATGTCTGACTTTACTGCAAACAAATGCATTTTATAAGTCCTAAGTTCCCAAAGTGGTAACATTTACAATTACGAGTGCGTTAAAAAAAAAAGGTACAGAAAAAAGGGGCACAAAGCCTGAAGTTGTTTGTTGCTCCGTGCATCATATGAACAGATAAATAAGTTTGATGCATTTGATGAATAAGTTTTGTGCATTAAGAATGTTTCATGTTGGCGGATGATTGCTTATCTATTCATCAGTGAAACTATCGTTTTAGACGAGAATCCAGTACGGATAATGTCATTTTTGCAGAGTACGAGCATGAAAGGAGTGCAGCTCGTCATTATCTGTAATCGTGACGAAGGATTATTGGGCAACTACTTCACTCTTCACGCTCTGTGATTGGTCAGTTACACTCTGCAACGCTTCCTAGGCAGACTCGCTACATCCAAAGAGAGGAGCCATGCCTTTCACTCTTTCACACACAGACACAATACAGACAGTGACTCTCTGCTTGCTTGGCTCTGCTCACATTCTATAATTCACTCCATTTGGGTTTGTATAATATTTAAAATTAGTTTAAGTCACAGTTAAAAACAGCTTGTCTCGCGTTGGTCACTGCTTCCTCTTTGGTCGGGTTTTCCTCAGCTCAGCTCGTATCGAAAGTTATTTGTTAAAATTTTTTTATAATGTACATATTTGAAAAGACATAGCTCATCGAGGCATAGGCATAGGCATATAGGATCTTGGGGAGTGCACGTGCTGCATGGGGGTGTGGCTGAGGGGTGTCACAAACATGACCTCCTTCTGTGGTGCCCTGGGGGTCGTAAACTCCCTAATTTTAATTACACTAATTCACACAGAATCACAGACACTACACGCTACCTTTTGGGGGGGGTGGGACCCATGGCGCCTGGTGGGCGGAGCTACTTGGTCATGCATCGGCCATGGTGTCGCGCAGTCTTGACTTTTTAATTTTAACTGCCTACACACACACACACACATCTCACACCTCATAACACTCTTAGTTGGGTGACGGGGTGCGAATTAGGGGGTCATTTTACACCCCTGTTTCATGGACACCACCTGGGGCAGTGAAGCCTCGGGGTGGAGTGGGGAGTGAGTGAAGACTGAAGCTCTCCAAACCTACTATGAAAACGTCTAAAAAGTGGACAAGTGAGGCTGTGGAGGAGCTTCACCCATGTTTGGTTATAACAAACTGGGAGCTATTCAAATCATCTACTAACAACCTGGACGAATACACAAACACAGTGACGTCATATATTCAATTCTGTGAAGACAGCATAGTCCCATCTTACATCAGACTGACCTACAAAAATGACACACCCCCTGGTTCACACCCAGACTGAGACAGCTAAGTAGGCGGAAAGAAAAGGCCCACAAGAGTAACGACCTTCACTTCTACAGACAGAGCAAGTACCTATTTAGTAAGGAGGTGGAGAAGGCTAAATCAAGGTATGACACACATCTGAAGGAGAAGTCCTGGAGCAACAACCCTGTCTCTGTCTGGAAAGGTCTGAGGGAAATCACCAACTACAGACCTAAACCCCCCCGCTGTTGACAACCGTCACTTAGCAGAAAGACTGAACACTCACTACTCCAGGTTCGAAGAATCACACCCCTCCCCCACCCCACTGACTACAATGGACATTGCAGGCATATCAGCCTTGAACCCTTCCCCTCCCCCACTGCCCTCACACTCTCAAAGCAGAATGTGGCCAAGACATTTAAAAAGAAGAACGCTCGGAAAGCTCCAGGTCCAGATGGTGTCTCTCCTTCCACCCTGAGAGACTGCACGGTAGAACTGGCACCTATCTTCACAGACATCTTCAACATCTCCTTGGAGTCATGCCATGTCCCAGCCTGCTTCAAACTGTCCACCATTGTTCCCGTCCCCAAGAAGCCCAGGATCACTGGACTTAACGACTAGAGTACTGTGGCACTGACATCTGTGGTCATGAAGTCATTTGAGAGCCTGGTTCTGCCCCATCTCAAGTCCTTCACCTCCACCCTCTGCAGTTTGCCTACAGAGCCAACCGGTCTGTAGATGATGCCATCAACCTGGCCCTCCACTTCACCCTGCAGCATCTGGACTCCCTAGGAACCTACGCCAGGATCCTGTTTGTGGACTTCAGCTCTGCATTCAACACCATCCTCCCTGCTCTGCTCCAGGACAAGCTCACCCAGCTCAACGTGCCTGACTCCACCTGCAGGTGGATCACTGACTTCCTGACGGACCGGAGGCAGCACGTGAGGCTAGGGAAGAATGTCTCGGACACTCGGACTATCAGCAAAGGATCCCCACAGGACTGTTTACTTTCTACTTTCCCCCCTGCTCTTCTCTCTGTACACCTACAGCCGTATCTCCAGCCACGACTCGGTGAAACTAATTAAGTTTGCGGATGACACCACCCTCATCGGGCCCATCTTAGATGGTGATGAGTCTGCTTACAGGAAGGATGTGCACCGGCTGGTGTCCTGGTGCAGCTGAAACAACCTGGAGCTCAGTGCTAAGAAGACAGAGATGATCGTGGACTTCAGGAAAGTCAAAGCCCCCCTGCCCTCCCTCGTCTTGACAGACTCCCCCATCACAACTGCGGACTCCTTCCGCTTCCTGGGAACTAACATCACCCACGACCTCAAGTGGGAGCAGACCATCAGCTCCCTCATCAAGAAGGCTCAGCAGAGGATGTACTTCTTGAGGCAGCTGAGGAAAGCCAAGCTGCCTGTCCAGATGATGGTGCAATTGTACACGGCCATTATTGAGTCCATCCTCACCATCCCTCATCCTGTTGGATGGGGCCCCTGCTGGGGGGAACAGGTGACAGGGCTCGGGGGCGGGTGCCCTGCTTGTCCGTAGCTGGCCGGCCTTCAGTGGGTGTTCTGGCAATTGGCGTCCACGGTCCCCTGTGCCCCTTGATCGGCTGCCGTGGGGTCTCCGGCTGGGTCTCCCTTGCACCTCTTTGGAGTGGACTCGCTGTCTCCTCTTTGGGAAGGTGGGGTCGAGCCGCCCCTTTTCTGGGCTTTGTGATGGGTGGTCGGGGCTCCATGTCTTCATAGTTGGTCCTTCGCTTTTGGAGGGAGTGTGCTTTGGGATGCATGGCTGTGTTCACCACTAACATCTCCTCATTCTCTAGTCATTCTGCCACTCCAGAGTAATGTGAACTGCTGCCGTTGTGTAGATTTGTTGCAGGTGTCATCTGTATTGTCATTGTTCATGAGGTTCTGTTTTTCTTGTTTTTTTAAATTTATTATGTTTATTATTAGTAGTATTTTATTTTATCTGATTATTTAATTGTTTTTTTTTTTCGTGTCTTTTTGCCCATTTTGCTCGTCCTGGTTGTTGTTGATATCGTGGTTATCATCATTGGTTGTTATTGTTTATAATGTTGTTGTTTACAATATTGTTGAAATATGTTTGTGAGGTTCTTCTGTACTCTTTCTTATACAATGAGTTAATTTGAATCTCAACTGATGATCAATCCATGTCAATTTCAAACTTAAAATCATGTACCAATTTAGGCTCCTTCCAATTTCGATTACACCACAACCACTTCCGGTTTATACCTCACCCACTTGAGTACAGATATGGATACAAATCATTTAGATGGGTGAACAGATACAGATAGTGGCGTACTCGCTCATTTGTAGTTCTGAGGTAGGTCATATAACACAATGTAGAAATTGTATGCCCCTTACTTAATTGTAGGAAACATTAATTATAAAACATTTAATTATGTCCTCTGCCTACGTCACAACCAGCAAGTGGTGCAGGGTGATGATGTAATGAGAATCAAGTGGTGTCTTAGTTCTAGTGGCTTTGGCTCTGCGCTTTAAGAAATAAGGGAAGGGGTAACAAAAGGTGAGGGGCTAAAGGGTGAATTTTGGATACAGCCTAAATCATCGCTTGTCGTCGCAAGGCATTGGCGATGACCTCAAGATCCACAGAAGTGCAGGTAAAAGTCATTTAATAACATAGCAGAACAGAAGCAAAGCAGAATAAGAGTTCTGGCAACAGAAGCCTACCCACAAAGCACAATCACAATCAATGTTGAGACAATGAGAGATACCACTAGCTGAACTAGGGGAGAAATTCCAAACAACGTTCTCAGCCAACACATGATGGGTAGAGGGAGGTTTGGATCAGGATCACAGGTTCCTTCTGCTCTGAACCCCGGGACAGAATTACTCTTGGTTTGAGACATGGTAAATATTTAAGTAAGCAACTTATTGCAAAAAACCATTAAACTGAAATAGGATGTTCATCAGCTGAACAAAAGACCATCACTAAAAGAAAACAGAAACCCCGGTAAAATGAGTTTTAAATTAAATATTTTTTTTAAGTACTCAACAATGAGTAGCTATGCCATTCTTGTAAATCACCATGCTTGATGTCAGTGTTTCCAGGAGTCTACTAGGAATGTTGCAAGTGGTGAAGATGACTTCATGCAAGACATACACTGCCTGGAACTGATGTCCATTTTTGTAAACTTCCCTTGCCATTAATCCCCAAGCACGTAGGATGGTATAACGGAGTGAAGTTATTTTGCCAGGCAGGCATTGTGAACTACAGCCTTGTCCTGTTGAAAAACTCAAATCATTACTACACAGACAAGGGCCTTCAATTATAAGGGATGCCCCATGCAACATCTCCACATATCCAGCTGCATTTTATGCCCCTGCACAACCTCAAGTTATTTTGTTCCCTTGAAAAAAATCACCCAAGAGGATGATGGGGCCCCCCTCCACTGTGCCATGAGAAAAAACATCTCAGGTGGATACAACATGCCATTTGGTTCTCGTACAACCGGAGAAGGAGTCTTGTTGGCATTGCCAGCAGTAAGATGAGCCTGTACCCTGTGAGTGTCGGCCGAGGCCGAGGCTTTCCTCTGTCATAACTTTCATGGACAGAATTTGTAGGTGCACCCGAGGCGTTGAAGGGGTTCAGTTTGGGGGCCTTAGGGTCTGGTCTCTGGCCTCATCAATTTGAACCTTCAGCATTTACTGGTTGGTTTGCAGCTGAGTGTGAGACTTCTGGGATCAGACCTAGCACCTCCAAATTTGAGGCCATAAGTGTGTGAGGCCTAGTTAGGGCTTAACCATTGATTGTGTCGCGAGTAAAAAATGGCACAGTGAGAATCTGTTGTGTGCTCTGGGAAAGAGTTTTCTGTCACAAAGCAATCTAGTCACATATACAAATATTACAAACTGGTTTATGCATCTAATTTATTTGATAATGAATGCCTTACTCTTTTTGTTCTCACAGGGTTGGAACTAACACACTGTACTTTTTTTTTTTAAGTTTTGCTTACAGTATTTGAAAAACTGACACGTGTCTAAATCACCAGTTTTTATTAATGTTGTGACATTTACCAATGTTTTCTCATCTGAGATCGGTACTACGACAAAACAAGTGGTTTATGGATTAATGAAGCTGGACTGCTGTTGAATTTCCCTTGAGTATTTAACTATTCATTTGGCTCGGCTCATTAATTCTTTTCATATGGTGACTTATATGACGTTCGAACAGCAGCCAAACTGAGTTACATTTCCTCAAACTCTGCTGTCCATCATTTGCTACTGATCAGATTGAATTTCTTACATCCGCACATCATTGCTGTTGCAATTGCTGTTTAGACCTCTGCATCAGAGGGGGTAGTGACGAGAATACCAACATGCGAGTATGAGATTTAGATGCAACATCTAGCAATTCTGTCAAGATGTAGTGCTGAACTGCACCACCACACACACACAGCGACACACACAACATGTGCACTCCCAGCAGTCGCCATCGTACGCCAGTGCGGTGATATCCGATTTAAATCGATATAAATAAATAGCATTTCAGAACACTAGATAATCGGTCTGGGAACCCCCAGGATTGCGCCACCCTTAGGCTGGGGGTCTGCACATTTTTTTTCCCAATAAATTCAATTCAAGTTATGGCGTGTTGTTAAAAAGAGTAAAAATATGAAAAGAAAGTACTGTGTCAATAATTGAAACACTCTGAACCAATGTCTCTAACTTACATTAGGATTAGTGCAATTAAAGGATTAGTGCATTTAAAACTGAAATTAGTGTGACACATTTTGTCCGGAGCAGACAAAGTGAGCAAAACTATAAGAACACCGCCCCTGGGTGGCATGTGTTACAAAGGGGATTTAATAAAACAGATTGTACAAAAGAATATTGAGTTTGGCCTGAATAAAAGAGCTGGTGTGCATGGCTGTCATGCACACAAAAGCAGAAACAGAGAGGCTTTCAAACATTCACAGTCATGTTGTTGTTATCAAAGTTTATACATTAAATGATCGCTAACTTTAGTAGCTAAAATTGGCCAAAATGCTATCATTACATAATTAATGTGCGTGTGTGCGTGTGTTATGGCATACTCAAGACAGGAAGAAGCAGCATAAAATGCTAGAAGTACAGTCCTTTCAAATGTAGTCATCCTCTAGGCAGCTGGAGGAACATTCATTCATTCATTTTCTTTATCGCTTATCCTCATTAGGGTCGCGGGGATGCTGGAGCCTATCCCAGCTGGCTTTGGGCGGGAGGCGGGCTACACCCTGGACTGGTCGCCAGTCAATAGCAGGGCACATATAGACAAACAAACATTCACACTCAGATTCATACCGATGGACAATTTAGAGTCGCCAATTAACCTAACATGCATGTTTTTGTTGGTTGGCAAGTTGGAGGAACAGTATAGGGCAAAATAGTATTTCTTTCCAATACCAAATGAACTACCTGGTGAATGTCACTATAGTTTGTGCTTGAGAGTAGACATGGCAATGCATATTGAATGTAATTAACATGGTGATTAACACGATTAACAGAGTGAGCATGTGTGACCCTCCATCATGAGACCATGTGTTCAATCTTTTTCGTATCATGTTATTCCTCATTGATTCTCGTAATATGCTGTGAAACTACAGGCCGATTATTCGTTTTGGTTTGAGTATTTGATATTGAATTGAGACATTTGTAAAGTGTCAGGGGTAATGTAGTAGTATAGCCTTGGAATAGAATAAACATTTTTCCAAAAGTCATTTTATGTGCTCAGAAATGTAGAACACAGGGCAATGAAAGTTGAGCTCAGCTGGCCTCCAATATTTTGTAAAGAGACGAGTCCCAAGGTAATTTTTACTAAGCACAAATACTGAATGCATGAATGTCAATAAGGCAGATTGATTGACATGACATGAACTCAGTCTGTCTGAAACGCACCAAATCGGTCAATGACAATTCGGGAAGATGTGGAAGCTCTACAACTAAATATCACCTCAACATGCAACCTTGCATAAAATATTCGAATGAATTTTGGTGACAGTGCTGGGGTAACATGAAGCCCCCTCCCCTACCCCCCTCATATCCTCACTCTAACTAATGAGAGGCCATAAGCGAGGGGGTATAGATAGTGTTTATCTGTGTGGCTAGGAGGGGGCCAAGGTGCCCTCCCACACAGCAGCTCGTGGAGAGGGGGACTGTTCGGTGTAATGCTTCACACATCAGCTGCCTGTCACATATGGCAGTCCCAGCTCAGCTCAGGCTTCAACTCCATCTGCCTTCCCATCTTTGTCCCCGTAGTTTGTTTTCCTAAACCAAATTGGATCGCTTCAGAGTGCTTATCATGTTGCCACATCGCACCTGAATGCAGGAGTGTAGTCATTCCCTGAACCACTCTTCATTTTGTTGCTACAGAGGCCCAGTCCTCCCAGCCCATCACCTTCCCCTTGGTCCCTCCCCCACGGATAACTGCCCTTGTCCTGCCAAGCTGCTATAGGGTCACATCTGGAGCATCTAACCACAGATGGCCTGTTGATTTTAAGACCACTAGAGTATGGTTAAAGGTGATGTGTGGAATGACTCAGTATTTTTTTTTCTTTTTGGTGGGAGTGGGCTTGGGTTCTGTAAAGAGATCATGACACAACATGCATGGTGGAAATGATCCAAAAGCAATAATCTGTCTTGTGTTTTGACAGATTGGGGCCGATATTAGTATTTATTTATTGAACGACTGAACCCAAAAGGTTCCAGCTTACCTGTACAAGTTACAGGGTTACAGTACAAGGGAAAGAACATACTGCACATGAATCAGATATAGAACCGATAATGGGGGGCCAGCTATAGTCAGAGTGCAATGGGTTAAAGGTTTTACTTTTACCTTTACTATTACCCTTTTCACCAAGATGTTAAAATGAACAATTGACTTCTCCATATATAATAGAGAAAGGTACTGACAGGCTAAGACATGGCAGATCACCTTCTCATCTTATCTCCCATTTTCACACCTTGTAAAAAATGTATTATGGTCTAGTTTAAAGTAAACCCATGCTTGGCCAAAGATCCTGGGTTGGGTTAAAATAAGCAAATAAGTAATATTACTGCAGCCAATAGTATGTTTCATGTATATGTAAAATCGTTCTTATGCATTAGCAATCAAATTAGTCTCTTGACTTTTGAAAGAAAATAACATGCACAGACTGATGAATTTAGTGATTTGAAGTATCGGGCAGAAATAATCTGCTACCAATTTCTGGTGCGTTGTATTGTTTATATGGTAATCGTTTTTTTATCCATCCATTTTCTATGCCACTTATCCTTAGTAGGGTCACGAGGGTATGCTGGAGCCTATCCCAGCTGACTTCGGGCGAGAGGCGGGGTATACCTGGACTGGTCGTCAGTCAATCGCATGGCAGACATACAACCATTTTCGCTTACATTCATACCGATGGACAATTTAGATTCACCAATTAACCTAACATGCATGTTTTTGGAATGTGTGTGCGTGTGTGTGTGTGTGTGTGTGGAGGAAACCCATGCATTGGGAGAAGATGCTGACTCCACACAGAGATGCAAAGCGGGAGGTTCGAACTCAGATTCAAACGGAAGGATGACACCTTCATACTAGAATAAGATATGTAGTATAATTATCTATTTATCAGTGCTCCTGGCAAAACTATCAAAATGCGACCATGCAAAATACACCTGGAATGACAATAAAATGAATTAACCAATTAATTATGTTCAATATTTCAAATTACATACGATTTTAAAAAGGGTTATGTTTTTTAACCCTTTTAGATTTTCCCACTCTAGAAGCTGTTTTAAAAAAATACCGTTTCAGGTCACCCAGAACGCTGTTCTCGTGAGGATGAGAGTCTGTATTGATAAAATGCTTTGCCGTTTTGACCCGAAAGTGGTTCCATATGGACAGCCCCTCAATCTCTCGACCTGTTATTGGTACTGTATACTTATCACTGAAGAACAAAATATATATGTCTGATTTTTAGTATATTTTAATTAAAGATGTGTGATAATATTGGTCCACCGATAGACCGATAGATGACAGAAAAGAGGAAGGACAGTGAATAGGCACATGCAAATGGTTGGTAATGGACTAAATAGACACAAGAGGGCAAGATGGATTAGGTGAAAGACAGGTTCTGCATAAATACCAAAGCACACACACTAAAAGGCCTGCAAAAAATAAAAACCCAGAAATGCCCGTGATAGGGACCAATGTTCCATATCTAATACAGTAGTGTTTTAGTAGTAGTTCTTTACAGACTAGTGTCGTCAGAAAAAAGAATACATCTCATTTGATCCATTACCTCACAGACATCATTAATATACATAATAAATAATTTGGGCCCCAAGACAGAGCCCTGTGGGACACCATGTGTCAGTGTTCTTATGCCCGAGTTTACATTATCAATATGAACAAACAGATTTCGAACAAACAGTTGGTGTACTGCTCTCAGTACACCAACATGATTGTTATATAATGGGATGTGTTGACAAGTTGTCGCATACAAGTTGTGCTGGACCCCGGATGCAGAGGTAGGAGGCAAGTTTGCAGGTAGATGTTTTAATGATGTGTCACCAAAAAACAAACAGTANATCCATTACCTCACAGACATCATTAATATACATAATAAATAATTTGGGCCCCAAGACAGAGTCCTGTGGGACACCATGTGTCAGTGTTCTTATGCCCGAGTTTACATTATCAATATGAACAAACTGATTTCGATCCACAAAAACACTTTTAAGCCAAGTGAGGGCAACTCCTCTGATACCATATTTTTTTCATTTTATTTAAAAGTATTTTATGGTCAATGGTATCAAAGGTCTTGCTTAAATCAATAAAAACACTTGCTGTATATTTCTCTTTGTCCATGGCTGTTGCTATTTTCTCCACAAGCTCCATAACAGCCATTGAAGTAGACCTTTTGGATCTAAAGCCATATTGATGATCACTGAGCAAGTTGTACTTACTGATAAATTTATCAAGACGAATTACGGAGGGTTTTTCTAAAATTTTAGAAAATTGTGGTAGGAGAGATACAGGTCTGTAGTTGGTGAACAGATGTCTGTCGCCACTTTTAAAGATGGGAACTACTTTTGCTATTTTCATTTTGTATGGGAATATTCCTGTTGAAAAAGATTGGTTACAGATATATGGTAGGGGTCCTTTTGTTTTTTAATTTATTAACAATTTCAATAATATCATTTTCATCTGTACCACACATGAACATTGAATTAGGATTAGGCTGTATAGTTTTTCCAACTACTTCAGGTGAATTTTTTTGATTTTTTATTTTATTAGCAGGTGATGGTCCAACGTTTACAAAAAAATCATTAAACACGTTAGCAATTTCTGTTGCAAAAACTGACTGAGGTACTCTTTTATATTGTTATAGTTTTAATATAAACTCCTACTATTAAAATGTATTACTCTAAAGGTACCATCCATATTGAGACCCTTGATTTGTTCATCAGTATAATACCTACAATCATAACTTGTATAGTTTTGAAAAAAATGTTTGTCAGAATCTATTTCATATCAAAATTCATTTGATTTATATTCCAAGGTATCATGTGTCATTAACTGTTTGTGTTCAAACATTTTATAGAGTTCATTAATACCATAATTTACAGTGAGGATGTCATGTTGTGTTATGCTGAAGAGGACATGCCCTTAAAATTGGTGTTTCAACAAGACAATGACTCCAAACCCACTAGTAAACCAGCAAATTCTTGGTATGTTGTTTTCTTCTGGAGTAGCTAACCCAATCCCTGGACCTTTACTTGTGGGGTGGCATCAAAAACGCTGTTTCTGAAGCAAAACCCATACATTTAAAAAAAATTGTAGAATGTTGTTAAGAAAATTAAAAAAAAATATATAT
>QODF01000006.1:1893617-1943678 GCA_024372805.1 Oostethus manadensis
ATATATATATATATATATAAATAAATAACAGGTGAAAGGTGCCACAAGTCGGTTGACTTCATGCCACACAGATGTGAAGCACTTACTGTATATAAAACTATGCTCATACAAGTAAATATTAGTTTAGTGATTCACTCGATTGCCAAATCTTAAAAACAAAAAAGTTTGTACAAAAAAGTTTTGTGTTTGTATAGTCACCGGCAGACATTGCTATTTTTTGGAACAACCCCTTTCAACTAATTGTGCAATTGCACAGCCCTAAAAGCGTGCATATTGTTAATGCTGGGTCTTGTTTGTTTTCTGAGAATCTACTGCACATACTGGAAACGTGTTTGGTGGTTAGTCACATTACACTGGTATTATTTTGAACACTACTGTACAATATTAAATATGGGCGAACCGGATTACCCTTAAACGTAACTTTACTGTGAACACCAAATGACTACACAAGAAGGTCTGTGTATTGCTTGTTAGTTACTGAGCAGGTTGACCAAAAAATAATTTTTTGATGCACAGGATTTTTTGTGCAAGAAACGATGAAATCGCAAGACTATAAAAAGCATTTTGGAGCAAAGTGTGTTTCCCATGTGGACTTTATATGTTGTCCCTGTGCGTGCGTGGGTTTTCTCCGGGTACTCTGTTTTCCTCCCACATTCCAAAAACATGCATGTTAGGTTAATTGGCCACTCTAAATTGTTCATAGGTATGAATTTGAGTGTGAATGTTTGTTTTTCTATATGTGCCCTGCGATTGATTGGCGACCAGTCCAGGGCATATCCCGCCTCTCTACCAAAGTCAGCTGGGATAGGCTCCCGTACACCCCCAAGACGCTAATGAAGATAAGCAACATAGAAAATGGATGGATGGATGATGTGTTGCCCCATGTAGGAAAGTCACGGGGCCTCCATCAAGACAATTACCCACAACACACAGACAAAAACACCAGTAACGGGTAATCTAATTAGTTACTGTTCCAATTGTAACACCGCCATTACTGACAGTAAAGTGTTGTGCATTGTTTTTGTAGCTTTATCTGACACTCTTTTTTAAGTTTAGCAGGGCGAAGGAGTTTCATGCAGCTTGGAAATTGCGAGTTGGAGCCCGGCCACAATATTGAGGTGTTCCGCCAGTTAGTGCCTGGAGCCCAGTCAGAACAGTGGCTATTTCTTCTGGTCAGCAAACTGGGCTCGACTGACAAATAGAAATAAACTGAAAAATATTTTAAAAATCACGGGACAATCGGAATATTAGTCCCGGTTTCCATTAATGCCCGGGATTCAAATTTTGTCCAGACCATTTTGTTATTTTCAGTTTTTTTGAGTCACAATTCAAAAACAATGCCCGATTTCCGTTTTTTGGATTTGTTTTCTGTATTATCAAATATTTTATTTTAGAATGATTTCACCCGCGACACTAATGAGGACAAGCGGCACAGAAAATGAATGAATGGTTTCAGTGATGGGTTTTTCTTCCATGGCGTATTGGTGTGCTTGTAAATGCTACCTACAAAAAAATCTATGTATCATGTATTCATTTCCAGGAATCCCGAGGGTTTTAATAGTATCTATCTTGGGGAATATGGTTTGATGTTTTCAATGAAATTATGATAAGATGCATGAGGTTCTCTGACACATGCAATCTGCTCTCAGTACACCAACATGATTGTTATATAATGGGATGTGTTGACAAGCTGTCGCATACAAGTTGTGCTGGACCCCGGATGCAGAGGTAGGAGGCAAGTTTGCAGGTAGATGTTTTAATGATGTGTCACCAAAAAACAAACAGTAGTAAAGCAGTGGAACCGGGAACCACCGGGTGTACCTGGGAGACGCTGTAAGGACTGTCTACTCAAAGAAGATAAGAACAGGGATAACAAAGAGTCTCAGGAGGCAAAACACGTTTGCCGTGCATGCAGGACTTAGGTCTACCCAAACAAATGATCCAGCGTCTCCCAGGTACAGACCATCAGGTTCAATAATGAGGGAATCATTTAGGGGCAGGTGTGCCTGGTGGTACCGCCTCCAGCTGGAGAGAGACTCTCGGAAAAACAAAAACACAGCCGGGCGAAGGCAGGGCAGAACAGAGGTTGACAACAACATGAGAGATGAACATGACAGTACCTCCCCTTAACGGTCGCCACCAGGCGGCCTACCTGGCTTCTCCGGGAAGCGGAAGAGGGAATGTGAGACCCAGGAACGTCCTCGGGACCATACCCCTCCCAGTCGACGAGGAACTGGTAACCCCTTCACCTCACGTCTAAAATAGCCTTGACTGTAAATGCAGGGTGACCATCGACCAGCGTGGGAGCAGGAGGAGGCCCCTCCGGAGGGCTGAGGGAGCAGGAGGCAACTGGCTTGAGGAGGGATACATGGAAAACAGGATGAATCCTTAGCGATTTCGGAAGCCGAAGCTGGACAGAACAGGGGTTAATAATACGTTCAACCGTATAAGGGCCAATAAATCTGGGCTGAAGTTTCTTGGAAACAGTGTGGAGGGGAAGGTCACGGGAGGACAGCCATACATCTTGACCAGGCTTGTAGCTGGGAGAAGCCGAGCGATGACAGTTTGCCAGTCGCTGATTCCGATCCGATGTGCGTGAAAGACCAGCCTAAGTATTGCGCCAGGCCAGGCGGGCACGGCGCAGATGGGCGGACACAGAGGGCACGGCGAATTCAGACTCCAACGAGGGAAAAATCGGGGGTTGGTACCCATAAGCAGCATGGAAAGGAGAGATGCCATTGGCGGAGCTGATAAGAGTATTGTGAGAATACTCGATCCAAGGCAAGTTCATGGACCATGAAGCAGGTTGTCGGTGAAAAACGCATCGGATAGAGGTCTCCAGGTCTTGGTTGGTTCGCTTGGACTGGCCATTGGACTGTGGGTGGTATCCTGATGACAAGCTAGGGGAAGCCCCCAGAGCCTTACAAAAAGCCTTACAAACCACTGAGGAAAACCGCTGCCCTTTGTCCGAGACCACATCCAATGGGATTCCATGCAACCGGAAGACGTGGAGAACAAGCAAGTCCGCTGTCTCAAGAGCTGAGGGAAGCTTGGGGAGAGAAACAAAATGGGACATCTTCGAGAAACGGTCCACCATGGTGAGGATGACCGAGTGGCCGTTCCAAAGAGGTAGTCCAGAAACAAAGTCCAACAGCTCATGGGACCAAGGTCGAGGGGTAATGGGGAGAGGTTGCAGGAGTCCGGCGGGAGCCTGGTGGGAAGCCTTATTGCGAGCACATACTGAGCAGGCGGTCACAAACTTCCTGGCGTCCGCTCACAATGACGGCCACCAGAAACGCTGCAACAGAAGAAAAATGGTGCGTGAGAAACCTGGGTGAGAAGCAATCCTTGAGCCGTGCGGCCAGCAGAGGACGTCGGAGCAAAGGCTTGGGACAACAAACAATCGCCTGCTTCAGGCCTGCTGGACAGCCCTTGGGCGGAGGATTGTGCTTGAGAGCGTTTTCGACCTGCTTCTCCACATCCCACTGGAGTGCTCCTAAGATCCAAGTCTGGGGAATGATGGTTACGTGGTGGGTGTCCTCCAAAGATGGAGAGAATAGCCTTGAGAGGGCGTCCAGCTTGCTGTGTTGGGAGCCTGGGCGAAAAGTCAAGGAACAATTAAACCTGGTGAGGAAAAGTACCCACCGTGCCTGTCATGGGTTTAGTCTTTGAGCGAACAATGAAAGGGAGTCCAAATCCCTCTAGCCAGTGCCTCCATTCTTGGAGCACCAGCATGACAGTCAATAGCTCCCTATTGCCAATATCATAATTAGAGAGAAGAAGAGGGGAGAAGAAAGGAGAAGAAGGGGAAGGGGGCAGCTTCTGGTTGGAGTTGGAACCCTGATAGAAGACGGCCCCCACACCGGTATCACTACTAAACAAAGACTTAAGTTTAGAGAAAGCTGCATTGGCATCTGGGGTCAACAAAAATAGCACTTTAACAGATGTGAACCTTGTCAGAGGTTCTGCGACCCGGCTAAAATTCCAAATAAAGCGACGATAGAAATTAGAAAAGCCGGAGAGAGAGGGAGTGAATCTGATAAATCACATGAGCTAGGTGACGACTGTCAAAGGAGCGAACAACCTTACCGACAGATAATCTTACTACAGGAATAACTAGACGTTCAACTAGAGCTTCGTCAATGAAACAGTCGTTCGCTCCAGAGTCAGTAAATGCACTAATGTAACTGTTCTTGTCGAGCCAGGCGAGAGTACCTGTCAGCTGCAAGCGGGTCCAGCGGGGCGTGGTCCTGAGGCTGGACACTCTCCAGCGATCTCTGATGAGGTGGGCGTTAAGCTTGGGAGCGCTGGCGGTCAGGGTGGAAAGGACAGAGGGAGATGAGTTGGTCAACCTGGCCGCAGTAGATGCAGAGGCGCTGGCGTCGACTGGCCGGTGTGAGGCGACTTCCTCCTAATTGCATAGGCTCGTCAAGAATGGACGCCGACGGGGAATCAGTGACAGGAAGTGGACGATTGGGGAGGAGATGATCACCGTGGCTGTTCGGGTTGTAGGAAACTAAACGGCCGCAACGTTAGCTCCTGTCCGCCTCTCAGTCCTGTAGACGCTTGTCTATCAGCACCCCGAGGGAGATGAGATCATCGAGAGAGTCGGGGGTCATTAACGGAATCATATAATCCTTGATGTGATCCAAGAGTCCAAGAAGGTATCCGTCAGTGCCGAGGGGTTCCACTCACTCTCCGCAGACAGAGCACGGAACTAAATGGCGTAGTCGGTGATGCTGCGCTGCTCCTGTCGCATCCTAAAGAGTGACCACGGCCTCTCGTCCGTGGGGGGTACGCTAGAAGACCTGTTCCAAGGCTCTGGCGTAGGCGGAAAAAGACAAGCAGATGGTTGCACCACGGTCCACTCCGCTGTGGCCCAAGCTCCAGCTCTTCCAGTCAGATTTGATGACGAATGCCACATGTGCTCGTTCCGAGCGAAAGGCCGACGGCTGGAGCTCGAAATGTAATTCGCACTGGACTAGGAACGCTCGGACATCTCCAGTGTCTCCTGAGAACCGCTCCGGCCCCGATACTGCGGGCAGAGGAGTCGCTTGGTCTGGCTGAGCGACAATCCCGGTGGGAGGGGGCGCCGCGGCAGGGGGACTCAGTTGCAGCAAGAGGGTGTTGCACAAGAGGGTGTTGAGCCGAGTCTCGAGGGCCTCCAGTCGAGCATCTTGGCGGTCAGCCATGCTCTTAATGCCGAGGCCAAGTGCGTCGAACTGCTCCTCCTGCTTGTTGAGACGCTGTGCCAGGTTTCGTAGGGCCAACTTGTTCGTGTCTACCTCTGCTGGGTCCATACTGTGGCTGGATTATTCTGTCGCATACAAGTTGTGCTGGACCCCGGATGCAGAGGCAGGAGGCAGGTTTGCAAGTAGGTGGTTTATTAATGTGTCACCAAAAAACAAACAGTAGTCAAGCAGTGGAACCGGGAGCTACCGGGCGTACCTGGGAGACGCTGTAAGGACTGTCTACTCAAAGAAGATAAGAACAGGGATAACAAAGAGTCTCAGGAGGCTTTGGAAAAAACACAAGTTTGCCGTGCATGCAGGACATAGGTCTACCCAAACAAATAATCCAGCGTCTCCCAGGTGCAGACCATCAGATTAAATAATGAGGGAGTCAATCAGGGGCAGGTGTGCCCGGTAGTCCCGCCTCCAGCTGGAGAGAGACTCTGAAAAACAAAAACACAGCCAGGAGAAGGTAGGGTAGAACAGAGCGTGACAACAACATGAGATGAAACATGACACAAGTAAGGCAAAGCACTGTATGTAGAATGAGACGTTGCCGTATTATAGAAAGAGTGGTTGGTTTATTTATGCAGGTAAAAAAGTGCATCATCCAGACACCTATTGCAGTACGCTCTTCGGTAAGTCAAGTCAAGGTAATTATAGGATTCCCACACTGTTCTGCATAACAGCAAACCCCAAAGTGACATCATTTTTTAAATCAACGTATTATTCCATAAAGAAGTTGAGCAAATTGAACACTTTATGCCATTTTCAATTGCAGTTATTTATGGTAATTACTTTTTGGAAAGCATGTATAATGTACTGTACACCACTACATCAAAACATAAAAAATATCTTTTCTAAGACTTTAGTAATACACCAGTGAGCTAATTTAACATTTGACCCGATGCACAGTCAGTAGCTGTGCTTGGCTGTCCTTGCACAAGAACGAGCCCATTTTCTTGGAGCTCTAATAGTTTATTGTCCACTTACAGCAGGAAACATAACCTCTTTTTGTGAAGAAGCCACAAATCACCATAATGATTTGTTCCTTTTGTACTCATATTAAAAGTGGAGTAATGCGAGTAATTTTTTTTTTACAAAAAAACTACCCTCACTTTATTTGTTCCTTTTATGTTTTATGATTTCATGAAATAATTTTAGAATGATTTGATCTTGTATGGAATGATGATTGTCAAATCCTTTGGACTTATGCCATCCTGCACTTGAAAAGGCTGAGAATATCGCAAAGGACACTTTTTTAATTCAACTTCAGTAGAGTTTTATTTCACAATTCAACTATTTACAAGAGCAAAGTTTACTTTAATAACATCCATCCATTATCTTTGCCTCTTATTCTGACTAAGGTAGCTGGGGTATCCTGGAGCCTACCCCAGCTGGCGAGAGGGACAGACAGAGACTGCTGATGGATACAAAATTGTTACAATGGTCAGATGAAAACCAAAACGTATGAAAAACAAACTAATATTTTCTATTGCAAAAAAAAATGTCAATCCTATTATTTTATTAAGCTCTCGTTTATTGCGATTTGTTGGTTACTCGACCGTGAATCTCCGCGAAGTATAATATTTTTGTAGTTACTTAACATACTAACATACTAAATACAGTTTTAAACAATATTAGAGCCCTCTAGACGTGGAGTAGCAGCCTGGCAGTTACCTTTACACTATATTAGCCAAAATAGTGGACATAATAAGTGTAAATAAGTAATTTAAGACATAAAACAGACTTCCAGGGCATTGAATCAATCTCAACTGACGTTGTCTTGAGAATACCTTTGGTGGGGTTGAGGTTGGTATTACAGGTAAGACAATAATTTTTCCTCACTGATAAAAACACTTGTATTTGGTAACCTATATTTGAACAAGATATATTTGATATTTGAGAGGACTGGTTCCAGAGTCCTTGCTGTGCGTTGAGGTGAGTCCGACTATATCTGGTCTTTCTCCACCTCAGCCACCGGCTCAGGCTCCTCTCCCGCCAGAGAGGTTACATTCCATCCATCCATCCATCCATTTTCCACCGCTTATCCGGGTCCGGGTCGCGGGGGCAGCAGCTTCAGTAGGGAAGTCCAGACTTCCCGGCCCCCAGCGACCTCTTCCAGCTCCATCGGGAGGACACCAAGGCGTTCCCAGGCCAGCTGTGAGACATAGACCCTCCAGCGTGTCCTAGGTCTTCCCGGGGGCCTTCTCCCGACTAGGCATGCCCGAAACACCTCACCAGGGAGGCGCCCGGGAGGCATCCGGACTAGATGCCCGAGCCACCTCAACTGGCTCCTCTCGATGTGAAGGAGCAGCGGCTCTACTCTGAGCTCCTCCCGGATGGCCGAGCTCCTCACCCTATCTCTTAGGGTGAGTCCAGCCACCCTACGAAGGAAACTCATTTCCGCCGCTTGTATCCGCGATCTCATTCTTTCGGTCATGACCCATAACTCATGACCATAGGTGAGGGTGGGAACGTAGATCGATCGGTAAACAGAGAGCTTTGCCTTCCGGCTCAGCTCTCTCTTCACCACGACGGTCCGGTACAGCGACCGCATTACTGCAGATGCTGCACCGATCCGTCTGTCGATCTCACGCTCCAACCTTCCCTCACTCGTGAACAAGAACCCGAGATACTTGAACTCCTCCACCTGAGGCAAGACCTCACTCCCAACCCGGAGGGTACAGTCCACCCGTTTCCGACTGAGAACCATGGCCTCGGATTTGGAGGTGCTGAGTCTCATTCCAGAAGCTTCACACTCAGCTGCAAACCGCTCCAGTAAACGCTGAAGGTCACAGCCTGATGAGGCCATAAGGACCACATCGTCTGCAAATAGCAGAGACGAGATCCTAAGGTCACCAANATCCTAAGGTCACCAGTCCGACTATATCTAGTCGGAATCTCTCCACCTCTTCCACAAGCTCTGGCTCCTTCCCCACCAGAGAAGTGACATTCCACGTACCGACAACTAGCTTCTGTAGCCGAGGATCGGACCGCCAAGGCCTCTGCCTCCGGCCGCCACCCAGCTCACTTAGCACCCGACCCCTTTGGCCCATCCCACGAGTGGTGAGCTCATGAGAGGGGGGACACACGTCACCTTTTCGGGTTGTGCCCGACCGGGCCACATGGGTGCAGGCCCGGCCACCAGACGCTCGCCATCGTGCCCCACCTCCAAGCCTGGCTCCAGAGGGGGACCCCGGTGACCCGCGTCCGGGCAAGGGAAAACGAAGTCCATTGTTATTGTACATCATTGGGGTCTATTGAGCCACTCTTTGTCTGGTCCCTCCCCTAAGATCTGTTTGTCATGGGGCACCCATGACCCTACCAGGGGCATGACAGCCCCCGACTACCTAGCTCCTAGGATCATTGGGACACACCGCAATTATGTGGTGGCTCAGGGAGGTGATACATTGTGTAAACCAGCCTGTGGGGTTTTGGTGACATGTGCACACTTTGTGCCAGTCAGCCAAATTACTACTAGACCGGCTGTGCTTTTCCTTACGCCGAGAGTAGACCAGGTTGGAGCTGGTGAGCTCTTGGCGCACCTTTGGCGAATCACTTTGGCGTGAAATTGTCACTACGCCAGGCTGAATCATTTGGCACCTCCTCCTGCTGCGCTGCCACACCAATCGCGCCGCGCCTCGGTCTACCAAAAGAACCAATTTGGCTGCGCACTGTGTTCCGCCGGCTGGAATCACCACTGTGCAGACAAGCCAAGCTGCGCCACCGAAAAATAGACCCCGGACACTTTAAATGTTAATCCATGTTGTTTTTTTGGAAATTGTTTTCAGATATTTTTGGTCCCATTTATGTATTTTTTTAATTACCTAAAAAACATTTGTGTGCTTACCTGTTTATCTGTGGACGAAGTACATGCAACCTCTGATCACCTGGTGGGGTTGGGTATACAATCTTCCATCTGTCATGTACTCATTTCGCAGAGCATAAAAAATCTTGCATTTGACTTGTTTGTAACTCTAGCTCCATCTGGAACTGTTGTTTGAAGATTTGCTGTTTGAAATAAAAAGCAAGTCGGCAATTTATAAGCGCACCTTTAAACTCACACATGCCCTGCCCCCATCTGGATGCATCGGTACTGCAAGTGCCTCCCGTATGAAATTTCTGTTTGTTTTATTGTCCGATTAGCAAGAATAATGTCACACTTACATTATAGACCTTATGCAGGCTGTAGAAAGTCATGCTGTACAGTAAATCTTTCTATTATTGACTACATGCTGTCAAGCAGAAACTGGCAGGCGCCATGCTCCCACTCAGTGTGTACTCAGATGGTGAGTGTGTACTAAGCTGTGAAGCCAGGCTCACAGTGGCCTCATCCTGTGTTCATTCCCTGCATTTGACCAGGGAATCCGTAAATTCACCAATTTTTACCTAAGAATTTGTTGAGCAGAACATACATTTTTCATCATGACAAGTGAAGCTCCACCACACCTTCCATCCCTGACCACAAGTCACTGGTTACACACTTCACTTTAACACGTTGACGTTTAGAGCTCTAACGTCTTTCCTAACCAGAGTAAAATAGTTACTCTGGTCGTGGCTCTTCGGCTCCCTCCACCTGACTATCATCACCATGTTTGCAAACAAGTCTTCACTAAGATGAAAGTGATCTTGAATGTACATTTATCCATTTCATTTGTCCTTTACACGTATTTTGCAGTATTTTTGCATGTAAAACTATAATGATTCCTTATAAACAATGTTTTGTTTTAGTATTTTTGAATGTCTGGAAAAGATCATTTGGATTTGCATTCTTTCTTATAGGAAAAATAGATTTTATTTTTGTCTGACCTTTTTGGAACATGTTAATGACAAAAAGCGAGTTCCCACTGTTTAAACATGATACAATACTAAACATCTAACAAACTGGCCTGCTTGGTCAGGACAGCTTGCAGTTGGTGACGTGCTTTTCTATTACTTGGCACCCTGAAGTGGTTTTCAAAAAAAGGTTTGATAGTTGTCTTGGAGTTGCACTCTTGACTTGGGTGGCAACATGCCGTTTTAAGAACGAGCATTTAGGGTGAAGATTTTTCGGTTCTGGACGGATAACAAGACGGTGGGTGAATAACAATCTCATCCTCAATGGTCTGTGATCAGGAGAGCATTTGAGTAAAGTGCTGAACTATCATTTGTTGCAGGGGCGTAGCACTGTTGCCAGCAAACTGGGCAGATGTGAAGAATATAAAACCTTGTGTGGGTGTCAAGCTTTCAACAGGAAACAATAACTGGCACAAGAACAGATATATTCTGATGCCACGCAAATCGGTGTTATTATATTGAGGTAACACAAAATAGTACTGCATGAGGATCTGCTCAGAAAATATATGGTAACCATGGAAGCGTGTTTTATTATTCATAACATTACTTTGCCTCTTTTTTTTGTATCGTTGTGTGAATGGAAAACGATGTGAGCAGACTACTGATTCAGCCTCATTTTTCATTTGAAAGTCATAACGGTTTGTGTTACAGCAGCTCTGTGAGGCTGACGGAGGGGGTGGATGGGGTTCCTGGATGCCTGTATAAGAACAGACACAGCGAACTGTTTCTCATCAACACCCGTGATGAGTGGAATCGTGCAGCTTTGACTGGCAACAACAGGTGGAGGCTTGCCACATATGTATGTTTGGAAGGGAAGTGACAGGTGATTTGGATCAGAAAACAGAACTCCATGAAGCACGAGCGTACGGGGTTACTGGTTTGGGTGAGGGGGGGAAAATGATAAAAAGGGCGATGGTAGTGTGAGGGAAGAGCAGAATGTGTAGTCAACAGGAGCAGACCTCCAACGTGAAAGGTGCTTGTTGTAGAAATAACTAATACCCAACGCACACCACCAGGAGTGGAATGCTTGAAAAAGGGGTACACATGTAGACAAGATTTTGAATCAACCACTGCTGGCCTGGGCATAGAAAAAGATAATAAATCATGGCTTACCCTACTACATTGTGGTTCATCGGGTACGGAGGCTTTATCATTTGGTAATGCAAATAATTGACAGCCAACGAAAGGAGTTACTGCATCCTCTTGTGTGTGTGTGTGTGTGTGTGTGCGAGAGAGAGAGAATGATGAAGCAAGGGGAAGTGGATTGAAGCTGACCACTACAGATGACTGCTAATGTGCATCTTAGCCTTTTCCATCCAATGTTTCTGCAACACCCACTTGATCTTGTGATGTTTTCTGAAGTGAATCCACTCATCCAATAGTATTGGGTGGACAAATGGTCGAGAAAACACACACCCAGCCTGATCAGCCTGCAGTGGGCCAGCCTCAGGGGAGGATGTCTTGTGGGAAAAGACCAAAACATCTAGTGAGCTTGAGGTAGACAAGTGATGATGTGTCGCCCTGATGGCATCAATCAGTCACCTGCCAATTTTGAATCCATTCTCATACGAAGAACACCCTCCCACTTTCAACAGATCCGATTATTGTGGGAATGTAGCATCAAGTTCTAGCAAGACAGTTGCTGTGTTACCCTGTAATACTAATAAAACTGCTAACTAAAATGTCTCATATACTGTAAAGGGGTAAAAACGGGCTAATATTATACAGCCACAGTTCAAGTTTCACTGCTTCACTCTATTATGTTTTTTCAAAAATCAAGAATAGAGTGCATTAGTTAATAAATCATACTGTTTTGTGGAGGGATATTGGAAATAAGGTACATATTTATGCAAATTTGACATATTACTAATTCAAATACATAGTCAATTAAGCTTTTTGAAGTATAAAACAAAATATCCGTCTATTTTCAACCATTCACACCTATGCGCATTTCCATGTGGTCATTTAACCTAACACTCTGAGGAGAAAACTCATTTTGGCCGCTTGTACCCGCGATCTTGTCCTTTCGGTCACTACCCAAAGCTCATGACCATAGGTGAGGGTAGGAACGTAGATCGACCGCTAAATTAAAAGCTTTGCCTTTCGGCTCAGCTCTCTTTTCACCACGACAGACCGGTGCAGAGTCCGCATCCCTGCAGACGCTGCACCAATCCACCTGTCCATCTCATGTTCCATCCTTCCCTCACTCGTGAACAAGACCCCGAGGTACTTAAACTCCTCCACTTGAGGCAGGAGCTCATCCCCGACCCGGAGAAGGCACTCCACCCTTTTCCGGGCAAGAACCATGGACTCGGACTTGAAGGTGCTGATTCTCATCCCAGCCACTTCACACTCAGCTGCGAACCGATCTAGTGAGAGTTGAAGGTCACGGCTCGATGAAGCCGACAGGACCACATCATCTGCAAATCCTGCGGCCACTAAACCGCTTCAACCAAAACCCTTCAACGCCCTGGCTGCACCTAGAAATTCTGTCCATGAAATGAACAGAATTGGTGACAAAGGGCAGCCCTGGCGGAGTCCAACCCTCACTGGAAACGGGTCCGACTTATTGCCGACAATGTGAACAAAACTCAGACATTGGTCATACAGGGAACGGAGCGCCTGGATTAGATGGTCCGATGCCCCATATTCCCGGAGCACTCCTCACGGTATTCCCCAAGGAACTCGGTCGGATTCCTTTTCCAAGTCCATAAAACACATGTTGACTGGTTGGGCAAATTCCCATGCACCCTGAAGGACCCTGCACAGAGTATAGAGTTGGTCCACAGTTCCAGGACCCGTACGAAAACCCCACTGCTCCTCCTGAATCCGAGATTCGACTATCCGGCGGATCCTCCTCCTCTTTGTTTTTTTACTTGGTGCAATTTGGTCTTTTTGTAAGTGTACCTGTATCACAGCTCGCAGCCCCTCAGAGGAAGCCATCAGTTGGCACTACAGCATATCCAATTCCACAGTCCTTCTTAGTCACAAGAGACCTCCAGCTGTCAGTAGATCCTTCCAGCTAGTGATCTGAAGGAGAAAGGGTTCAATCCAACAGAGATGCTTGCCCTTCCCTTGGTGGATCAACCCCCCACTGTCAGGATAAAAAAGCAGCACTTTTTGGGAGTGGAGCGAGTTTTGTCTCATCACCTGGTTATTACTGCTAGGAGGAGATGGTAACCCGGCACATGAATTCACACTGCATCTCATTACCTTATGGGGGAATAATGCGACATTTGAATGAATGTCTTATCATCTTTTATTTCTTGTTTTGTCATTACACACTCTGGAGTGTTTGGCCTTTCCTCTCTGCATGTCTCAGACTCTTTTCAAAGCCCTCTCAAATGGCGCCACATAGCTAATTCTGACTAATGGGACAAATAAACGTCTCTAATCTCAAGACGGAGCCTGGTGCTTTCTCTTAAAATGAAAGGTTTTATGCAAATAAAGGTTGTTACGGGCTCTTAGCGTCATCCGACTAAGAAGCTGGTGGTAAGCTGGACGGATTTGAGCGTATGATGTAAACAAGTGTCAGGCCGTGTGCTGTTTGCTGAGACCTCAGCGACAATTTTCTGTCATAAACAGACATAAACACTTTTTTTAAACTATAACTTTTCAAAGGAAGTCTCGTCTTCTAAAGGGGTTTAGTTTTTAATCAGGTGTGCCTGGTGAGTGAGTCACCTGCTGTACTGGTTTAAAATGGGACCTTAAAGCGCTTAGCACGCAGTCATCCCTTCCCATGCAGGGCCCTTCTTTATTGTACAAAGTTCTTACACCCTTAGCTTTAGAGATGAGATATATGTTTATTTTTACATTCCGGAATTTTTACCGAATTGCCATCTTGCAAGTGGGGAAGTACATCATTGTGTTTTTATTGGCAGTAAAAGCATTTAAACATTAACAACAATACCCGCGACTATATGGCAGATGTCATGGTGGATGCTGAAGGTAGGTCTTAGAAACACATCACCAAAGCACAGATGTCTTGTAAGCTACAGTAGGTTCAGTGCAGCAGAAAGACAAAGCATCACTTTGCAGTATTTATGAACATATTTTAGAGTGGTGGCACTGAGTGCTCTCCTTTGTATTTGCCAGTCTGCATATGCTGGCCTACATAACTCATATGTGACAACAACCAGTCGTCTGTTGCGTTTGCGCTCCAAA
This sequence comes from Oostethus manadensis, assembly GCA_024372805.1. Classification (NCBI taxonomy): domain Eukaryota; kingdom Metazoa; phylum Chordata; class Actinopteri; order Syngnathiformes; family Syngnathidae; genus Oostethus; species Oostethus manadensis. The sequence continues at coordinate 1,907,852 of QODF01000006.1, forward strand.
GGGAAGTCTTGTTTTCCTCTAACAACACTTGTTAAAATGCCTTATAATTAAGACAGTGAAATGTAGTGCATACACACTAAATAATAATAAACAACAGGTAAACTTACTCATAAACCTTTGGTATTTGTATTTTCCAATGTTTATCTATCAGCGAGCATGATATATCACGTGTACCACGCCTTTTAGACTGTGACCAGGGAAAATTCTCCTGGGGTCAATATGAAATTCCTGTCAATGCTTCAAATTACTTTGGAAATGTTTAGTATTCTGCTGAATGTTTCTTCTTCTGAAATCGTTAAAAAACACAAAAACACTTCCCTGCAACTAACCACCATGGGACATATAAAGATAATCCACTGGGCTACAGAAGTGCTTGAAGAGCTCAACACTGAATATAGGTCAACACATTTGCATAACTATGATACCCAAAGGAGTAAACATATTGTTGGACTCCTTTTCTTTATTACAAAGACAATACGAACATTCAATGGCATTTGGGGGAATTTGAAATAAATGTTGTTATTGAATAGTATATAATATAATAACAGTATAAATAGTCCATTAATCCTGTTATTATATTATAAAATATATTAACAGGATTGATGGACTATTTATATAATAATATATATATATATAATAAGAGTATAAATAGTCCATCAATCTTTGTGACCAAAAGGAGAAGATCGCGGGTACAAGCGGCCAAAATGAGTTTTCTCCGCAGGGTGGCTGGGCTCTCCCTTAGAGATAGGGTGAGAAGCACTGTCATCCGGGAGAGACTCGGAGTAGAACCGCTCCAGCTCCACATTGAGAGGAGCCAGATGAGGAGGCTCGGGCATCTGGTTCAGATGCCTCCCGGACGCCTCCCTGGGGAGGTGTTCAGGGCACGTCCAACCGGTAGGTGGCCTCGTGGAAGACCCAGGACACGTTGGAGAGACTATGTCTTTCAGCTGGCCTGGGAAGGCCTCGGCATCCGCTGGGAAGAGCTGGACAAAGTGGCCGAGGAGAGGGACGTCTGGGCTTCCGTGCTTAGGCTGCTGCCCCCGCGACCCGACCTCGGATAAGCGGAAGAAAATGGATGGATGGATAGTCCATCAATCCATCAGTATTTACTCTATTAATTATTAAACTGAAATCTTTCTCAGAGCTGGGTAGCTCATGAAGACCATCAATGCTTTGAATATGGCAATGTGCAAAGAGAGGGAAAATCATGTCATACGCTATAACATTTGCTTATAGCATTCAGTTCAATACATTTGCTGTTGATGTTTTTTTTTAATAAATTCTAATCTTTTTTTGTTGTTGTGTCATTGCACATCAATCTGTATGTGCATGATTGATCCAAGATGGCGCCGCGGATGGTCGCCCTGGTGACTACGTGCTCTATGTTTTGTTTGTTTTTGTTCGTAAATGGTGTGTCAGCGTGCTCTTACACCCGTGAAGAGCTGTTAAACATAAAAACTACCACTCCTGCTGATCTACTGCCAGTTTTTTTAGTATCTGCAGTAGATCTAGCTCTTGTTTTGGCTAAAAGAGTGAGACGCCGAAGACGAGGAAAGCGAGCAGGCGTACTCGTACGCCTCCGGCGACGCGGCACGCGTACGGCCTTACCGGGGATTTTCCTGTCCAACGTACGCTCACTCAGCAACAAGATGGACCAACTGGCGCTGCTGATGAGGAACAACAGGGACTTTTCCTCCTCTTGCGTGTTGTGCTTCACGGAGACATGGCTAAACGAACAAGTCCCGGACAACGCGCTCAGCCTCGAGGGATTTCAACTCCTTCGTGCCGACAGACAGCGAGCTCTCTCCGGCAAGACGAAAGGTGGGGGAGTCTGTTTCTTCGTCAACAACGCCTGGTGCTCGGACGTAACTGTGATCTCCCAACACTGCTCTCCCGCTCTGGAATATCTCTTCATTCACTGCAAACCTTTCTACTCTCCCCGCGAGTTCGCTTCGTTCATCCTGTCTGCTGTTTACATCCCGCCATGTGCGGACGTGCACGAAGCTCAACGCACGCTCGCGGAGCAGATTTTGGATGTTGAGCGGACTTTCCCGGACTCTTTACTTATCATCCTGGGCGACTTTAACAAGGGAAACCTGAGCCAGGAGCTGCCAAAGTACAAACAGTTTATTAAATGTCCGACGAGAGAGCAGAAGACGCTGGATCATTGTTATACTACAGTCAGTGGGGCTTATCGAAGTGTGTCACGTGCTGCTTTAGGCCTTTCTGATCATGCCATGGTTCACCTCATCCCAGCATACAAACAACGACTGAAGCTCTCCAAACCTACTGTGAGAACAGCTAAAAAGTGGACAAGTGAGGCTGTGGAGGAGCTCCGCACATGTTTGGATACAACAGACTGGGAACTATTCAAATTATCTACTAATAACCTGGACGAATACACAGACACAGTGACGTCATACATTCAGTTCTGTGAAGACAGCATAGTCCCATCTTACACCAGAGTGACCTTCAACAACGACAAACCCTGGTTCACACCCAGACTGAGACAGCTAAGGAAGGAGAAAGAAAAGGCCCACAAGAACAACGACCCTCACGTATACAGACAGAGCAAGTACCTATTTAGTAAGGAGGTGGAGAAGGCTAAATCAAGGTACAACAAACATCTGAAGGAGAAGTCCGGGAGCAACAACCCTGTCTCTGTCTGGAAAGGTCTGAGGGAAATCACCAACTACAGACCCAAAGCCCCCCCCGCTGTTGACAACCGTCACCTAGCAGAAAGACTTAACACCCACTACTCCAGGTTCGAAGATTCACACCCCTCCCCCACCCCACTGACTACAATGGACATTGCAGGCATATCAGCCCTGGAGCCCCCCCTCTCCCCCACTGCCCTCACACTCTCGGAGCAGAATGTGGCCAAGACATTTAAAAAGCAAAACCCTCGGAAAGCTCCAGGTCCAGATGGTGTCTCTCCTTCCACCCTGAGACACTGTGCGGTAGAGCTGGCGCCTGTCTTCACGGACATCTTCAACATCTCTTTGGAGTCATGCCATGTCCCAGCCTGCTTCAAGCTGTCCACCATTGTTCCCGTCCCCAAGAAGGCCAGGATCACTGAACTCAACGACTACAGACCTGTGGCACTGACATCTGTGGTCATGAAGTCATTTGAGCGCCTGGTTCTGCCTCATCTCAAGTCCTTTACCTCCCCGCTCCTGGACCCCCTGCAGTTCGCCTACAGAGCCAACCGGTCTGTAGATGACGCCATCAACCTGGCCCTCCACTACATCCTGCAGCATCTGGACTCCCCAGGAACCTACGCCAGGATCCTGTTTGTGGACTTCAGCTCTGCATTCAACACCATCCTCCCAGCTCTGCTCCAGGACAAGCTCGCCCAGCTCAACGTGCCTGACTCCACCTGCAGGTGGATCACTGACTTCCTGACGGACCGGAAGCAGCGCGTGCGGCTGGGGAAGAATGTCTCGGACACTCGGACTATCAGCACGGGATCCCCACAGGGCTGTGTACTTTCCCCCCTGCTCTTCTCCCTGTACACCAACAGCTGCACCTCCGGCCACGACTCGGTGAAACTGATTAAGTTTGCGGATGACACCACCCTCATCGGGCTCATCTCAGACGGTGATGAGTCTGCTTACAGGAAGGAGGTGGACCGGTTGGTGTCGTGGTGCAGCTGCAACAACCTGGAGCTCAATGCTCAGAAGACAGTGGAGATGATCGTGGACTTCAGGAAAGTCAAAGCCCCCCTACCCCCCCTCGTCTTGACAGACTCTCCCATCACAACTGTGGACTCCTTCCGCTTCCTGGGCACTAACATCACCCACGACCTCAAGTGGGAGCAGACCATCAGCTCCATCATCAAGAAGGCTCAGCAGAGGATGTACTTCCTGAGGCAGCTGAGGAAAGCCAAGCTGCCTGTCCAGACGATGGTGCAATTCTACACGGCCATTATTGAGTCCATCCTCACCTCCTCCATCACAGTGTGGTTCGCTGGGGCCACTGCCAGGGACAAACAAAGACTGCAGCGCATCGTGCGCTCCGCCGAGAAAGTGATCGGCTGCAGCCTTCCATCTCTCCAGGACCTGTACGTCTCCAGAACTCGGGGGCGAGCAGGCCGGATACTTGCCGACCCTTCCCACCCTGGACATGGACTATTTGAGCCACTCCCCTCTGGCAGAAGGTTACGGTCCATTCGGACCAGAACCTCTCGCCACAAGAACAGTTTCTTTCCTGCTGCTGTTGAACTCATGAACACTTTATAACATTTGCACTATGCTCACTTTATAACCAGTATTTTTGGCACCTTATAATACCTGCACTAAAAACACTCTCATGCCTTTACTTATCAGTGATTTCAACTTTTTACTCAGGTTCTATGTTTAGTTAGTTCTATGTTTATTTAATACTCTATGTTTACTTAGAATTCTACGTTGCACTGAGTCGCCAAAGAAAGTTCCTAGTTTGTGAATTGTTCACTTACAATGGCAATAAAGTTTTTCTGATTCTGATTCTGATGTGTTTGTAGTCTTGGTGGATGCCATTAGGAAAGAACCCAACCTAAATATTACATAGGCCTCTTAACTATTTTGTATCGATGGGAAATTTCTGCTCTTAATCTGGGGGAGACAGTTCTTTTGCCTTGGCTCCCTAAAAAATAATGGATTTATTTACATTATATTCTCAGGGCATTCAATCGATCGCAACTGGACTGTTCAGGTTGTCTTATCATCAATTCATGCTCAAAGACTTGATGGGACACACACCAATCAGACTAGATAGGACTAGTTAGATCGTTCTAGTCTGAGAACCTGGTGCAGATCCAATCTATTTATTCTTTAAAGTAGGAGGCAGGTCCAGACAGAAACGGTTGTCTCCTTAGAGGTGTCAAATGACAATCGATAGAACACAATGGAGTGGGGCCTCGGCTCGTCATCAAGGGTTGTTTGGGTGGTATCATGTTCGTAAGCATACCATTCAGATGTAGATGTGATGGTCACGGACCCACCGATGGTCCAGGAGTTGTATTTACTTCTTAAATATCTTATTAACTCTCCTTTTATCTACTGTATTGGTAATTTGAATGTAAAGCCATTTAAAGCCGCAAGACAGGAGAACGCTAGCCAGAAAAAAAACAGAACTGTTCAAGTGTCACTCCGTTCTCTTGTTTATCTCTTATATGTCTTATATTATCTACTATATTCGGAAATAGGATTGTAAAGATGACTATATGTGTGTAAGATTGTAAGCAGTTTTTTCTATGCCATAACAACAAAAATATTCAATTAATCAATAATGATTCCTACATTGGGGAAATTCACTTTGCGGTCGGGTCTGGAATTAGTTAACTGCCATAAACACAGGATGAGTATACTGCATTCTGAGCCGCTGACACTGACTGTTGCTGTGGTCGTATGTCTAGGTTTGTTGTTACTCCGAAAAAGGTTGACACCTTTGCTGGTTTTGATAAAAAGTGCTCGTTTTCCTCGTTCTTTACCCTCTTCTCGGCTCCACTGGGGTGCAACTGCTTCGTTTTACAGAATCAATGTGCACATGTGCAGTAGCATGGAAAAGTCCAATGCATAAGAAGGGAAGGGCATGGGGAAGCGGTTGAAACGATTATGATAGATTATGTATTATGTCATTTAAAGCATGTGAATTAAGACTAAAACAGTAAGATATCATTTAAATTTAAAAACTGATCATACGTTTTTTATGAGATGTTTGGAGGCAATTGCCCATGACCATAGTTTTTTAGTCCATAATTTTTAAGGTAACAGAGAGAGAGAATCTCTCTGTGCTTACCACCAAGGACCTGGGGATCAAATATTTATTTTACTCAATCAAATATAAATGAATTTACAGTCGTCCCTCACAATAATGCAGTTTGATAATCGGTCCCTTGTGGTTTTTCAAATATTCATCAGTTAAGTTGTTTCAGTATTATTTTTTATTATATTATACTATAGATTCATTATATTATTGTATTTTTTAGGCAAAACAGAAACACAAAGGTCATGCCACAGCATCTCAATATGATTCAGGTCAGGACTTTGAGTAGGTCACTCAAAAATCTTCAAAGTGTTTTTCTTAAGCCATTCAGAGGTGGACTTGCTCGTGTGTTTTGTATCATTGTCCTGCTGCAGAACCCAAGTTTGTTTCAGAGGGAGGTCACGAATAGATGGACTGACATTCTCCTACAGTATTTTTTTAGACAGCTGAGTTCATAGTTCCATTGATCACAACAAGTCTTCCATGTCCTAAAGCAGCAAATCAGCCCCATACCATCACGCTACCACCACCATATTTTCACTGTTGGTATGACGGGGTTTTTTCTGAAATGAGGCGTTACTTTTAAGACAGAAGTAATGGGACACACCTTCCAAATGGTCAACTTTTATCTTGTATTTCCCACAAGGTCTTTGGTATCATCAAGATCTTTTCTGGCAAAATTGAGACAGGCCTTAATTGGTTGTATTTGTTCAGCAGTGGTTTTTGTCTTGGAACTCTGCCACGCAGGTTGTTTTTGCCCAGCATCTTTATTAGGGTGCATTCATGAACGCTGGCCTTAACTGAGGCAAGTGAGGCCTGCAGTGTTTTAGATGTTGTTGTGGTGTCTTTTGTGACCTCTTGGATGAGTCGTCGCTGTGCTTAAGTTATGTTTTAACAGTGGGGACAATCCCGATTTCACACAGAGCTATTCGAAAACAGCATTTTGTGTTCAGTTGTGTTGTCCTCTGCCCAACAGATGATCACATCGCAAGCCTGAAAACTCACCACACTCGCCCCCCCCAGTGCCGCACCAAACTAAAACTTTTTAACATGCCACCACAGCAAGATATTTTTCGTGCATATTCGTGGCGGGAGACTCAAAACTATTTTGTACAAACTTATTTGTTTCTACGATTTCACAATGACAAACTAATATTAACTTGTATGAGCGCAGTTTTTTTATAACTGCTTCACATCTGTGTGGCACGGAGTCAACCAACTTCAACATTCAAACTATAATTCCACTCCAAGATTCTTTAACAATATTCCACAATTCATTTCTTGGTTTTGCTACAGAAACGCCATTTTTTATGTCACCCCACAAGTTCTCGATTGACTTAAGGTCCGGGGATTGGACTGGCCACTCCAGAAGATAACAGATTTGGCTGGTTTACTAGTATGTTTGAGGTCATTGTCTTTTTGAAACACCCATTCCAAGGGCATGTCCTTTTCAGCCAAAGGCAACACGACATTCTCAAGTATTTTGACATATGCAAACTGATCTTGCTATCAAACTAGCTATTGTGATAAATAGGCCCAAAACCATAGTAGAAGAAACAAGCCCGTATCATGATGCTTGCACCACCATGCTGTACTGTGGCTGGAATTCAGAGTTTGGGGGTCGTCTCACAAACTGTCTGCGGCCCTGGGACCCCAAAAAAAACAAAACAATTTTACTCTCATCAGTCGACAAAATGTTCCTCCATTTCTCTTTGGGCCAGTTGATGTGTTCTTTGTCAAATTGTAACTTCTTCTGCACATGCCTTTTTTTAACAGAGGGACTTTGAGGGGAATTCTTGTAAATAGATTAGCTTCACTTAGACGTCTTTGAACTGTCACAGGTAACTCCAGACTGTCTTTGATCATCCTGGAGCTGATCATTGGCTGAGCCTCTGCCATTCTGGTTATTCTTTTATCCATTTTGATAGTTGTCTTCCGGTTTCTGCCACATTTCTCTGGTTTTGCTCTCTATTTTAAGGCATTGGAGATCATTTTAGCTGAACAGCCAAAAATGTTTTGCACCTTTCCGTATGTTTTCCCTTCTACGATCAACTTTTTAATCAAAGTGTACGCTGTTCTTTTGAACAATGTCTTGAACGATGCATTTTCCTCAGGCTTTCCAAAAGATGCATTTTCAACAAGGGCTGGTTTCATCCTTAAATACAGGCCACCTGATTCACACCTGATTTTTCACAAACTTGATCTCTGCTCACTGATTGAATGCCATACTGCACCACTTTCAAATAATTGCCCAAATTCACAGAGCATGCATATCATTAATCCAGGGTCTTGTTTGTTTTCTGAGAATCTACTGCACCTATCTTGTTTGCCATGTAGCAATGAAAATATACTAATAACAGTGATTCATCTGCTGAGTCGCTATTATTTTGAACATTACTGTATGCTGGTATGGAAACATTGCTGGGCTATACTGGTTTCCCCCTAGTGAGTGCCAGGCATAGTTTATCAGAACACCAAATAAATTCATTCAAATATGAGCTTTATATATTGCAAACATGAATGCAAATAATTCACCTTGACATTAAACAAAATTTGTCTCTTCTGTCCTTGAAACTGGTGACAATGGCATCAGTACAGTCAGTTGCTTGACATGTTAAGGGGAAGAAGATCAATAGATTGGTCAATAAATATATTGGTCAGAGCATGCATCATTTCCAGACAAAGGCTTTGTGAATGAGCCCGACTTCACGTTCTTTCATGGCAAAATGAAAGCTTATTGTCAAATGGTGTCAGGCACATGATCTGACGCAGCACTGTCACTGTCCCTCTGCCACGGAACTGACACTTGAAAAGGGTGTTCAGATGTGCACTGGGCTGTGATATACTCTGTGACACGGGCCAAGACGCACAACACATGCACGCCAACACACACGCACAGATACTTGCGTGCTGATAGGCTGGGTGGTCCGGAAGAAAGGGGAGGAGAGGCAGAACGAGAGCAAGATGTCTGAAGGGCAGAAACATGAAAAGAGAGACAGAAAGAGACATAAATGGAAATGGAACACCATTACTCTCCTGTATAACCTAAGGCCAACATGATTTCACAGTGACTCCAAAAGCTCATCTACAGCGTTAAAGTTAATACATTCCATTTGTACAAGTTAGAATCAAACTGAAGGTATTCTATACAGTGTATATTCAGAAAACTGGTGTTATGTGAAGTGGCTTATTGTATAGAGAAAGAAAAAGCAAAAAAAAAAAAGACTACAATAATAAAGGAAATGTTTATATGAAAATGGCCGCACGGTGGCTGAGTGGTTAGCACATTGGCCACACAGTCAGGAGATCTTGAAAAACCTGGGTTCAAATCTCCGTTGGGCATCTCTGTGTGGAGTTTGCATGTTCTCCCCGTGCGTGAGTGGGTTTTCTCCGGGTACTCCGGTTTCCTCCCACATTCCAAAAACATGCATGTTAGGTTAATTGGAAACTCTAAATTGTACATAGGTATGAATGTGAGTGTGAATGTTTGTTTGTCTATATGTGCCCTGCGATTGACTGGCGACCAGTCCAGGGTGTACCCCGCCTCTCGCCCAAAGTCTGCTGGGATAGGCTCCAGCATCCCCGTGACCCTAATGAGGATAAGCGGTATAGAAAATGGATGGATGGATGGATGGTTATATGAAAATCACAAAGTAGTGAGAAAAAATTGTAATGACTCAAACCGCGGAAACGGTGTTATATGGCACACATCTCAGGGGAATTCCTGTTATTGCACCCTCTGATTGTGTCTGAGTCGGGTGGGTACATATGTGAAACCTGCTTGTTGTACATCTGTCCCAGATTGCACTGTCAGCCAAACTTTGGAAATCCCTTAAGGTCCACTGTATTGGCACTCACCATTAGCAAGTGGAAAGGGGCCTTGGTTTTGTCAGACTATTTTTTAGCAACTCTGATTTTCCCCTGCAATTGCTCTTAGATCATTTTCACTCCTGAATAAAATAACATTTTTTCTTGGGGAGAGGTTTCAAAGCTCTAATAGATGGTCTAATCACATGCGATCACCCAGTCAGAGGCTTTAATCGCCTTTGTCAGCCATGTCTGAGTTCAGAGCAGAACCAACGTCCCTGCATGCTGTGCGTCTGTAAACACAAAGAGTAGAAGACGAATACACCCCACTTTGATCCAACTAAAAGTTAGCAGAAGCCACTGATGTACATGCAACAATTTACAAAATTCCACAGTTTGACCAAGGCTGTGCCTTTGAACTGCTGCCAAAGGACAAATAGCTCACAGATATTCTGTGTGGCCGACGGACACACAAGCCATCAGCCTTTAAAGTGACTTATTATCCCAGTGGAAGAATTCCCCAAGCAAGCATCTTGTGCTGTGATTACTACAGATGACAAAAAAGAGAGCCAGAGAACTCTGAGTTTAATACTGAACAGCTGTACATTTACATAATCTACAGGGTGATTGAAACGTAACTCCCAATTTGAACAATCTTAAAATGTATTCATCTGTTGTAATATTTTTCTCAATTTTTCCTATGTATGTTCTATGATGTATGGGCAAGTATATTCTACCAAACCAACGACTTTGGAAGAACTTGAAGGGGGAATACGAGACGTTACTCTATGTCTTCCACCCCACAAGAGTTCCTTGTGAAACCAGTTAATGCGGATCCCAGGCGGCTTAAAACTGATGGGGAATGCGGCCGCCCATATCGAATTACTTATCGAAGTACTTAAAAATACGGAGTTACTTTTCAATCACCTTGTATACATACACTCTCGATCAAACTTTTAAGACCAGTTGAAAAATTGCAACAATTTTCATTTTGCACTGTGGGATATTAAGATGATTCTAACTAAATCTTCAGAAGGCAAAAAAAAAAACAACCCATTAAACATCAATCAGTGAGCAAAACCATCAATTATCATTTTCATTATCAACCATTTAAATCCTCCTAAAATTGAAATAAAATTCTTAGAAAATGATTCAGTAATGAGTTATAATAATTGTTAGTCATCTTACAAATTGGTTTGGGCATGCTTGATGCTTCCAGGAAGCTAGTCTGAATGGTGCTGCAGGTGGTCAAGATGGCTTCACGGAGGCCATTCACAATTTGGAACTGATCTCTGATGCTCCACCCTTTTCCTGGCAAGAAACACTGACTCAAACTTGGAGGTGCTCAGAAAGACAGAGGAGTGTGATCCCACAATAGTTGGAACTCATCCTCTTGTCCAACCTTCCAAAAAGAGGGACCATCAACACCAGTCCGCCAATCCATGGGCACTGCCCCAAAGGTCCACGTGATGCTGCAGAGTTGTGTCACCTACGACAACCCCACAGCATCCAGGGCTTTAAGGAACTCCAGCTGGATCACGTCCAAAACCTTGGACCTTGCCACCAAGGAGCTTCTAGACCACCTTGGCAACCTCAGCCTCAGAGATACTGTAGGAGATCCCATCGTAGAGTCTCCACGATTGAGGAGGTCTTCAAAGTATTTTTTTCCACTGTTCCACAGCATCTTGAGTCGAGGTCAGCAGCACACCGTCCCCAACATTCACGGTGTTGTCAGTGCACGGCTTCCCCCTCCTGGGATGGCGGAAGGTGACCCAAACGACCTTTTCGTCCACCGGGTTAAACTCCGACGTAGAGTCCTTGAGCCGGGGGGCAATAAGAATTGCCACCTCTGCCCATTTATCTTCGGATACTTTACAATTACGCCTGACTTGAAGAATACAACCAATCAGCACACAGGGGTCTTTTTCTTTGCTCTGATCAACCAATGGGGGAGCCTGCACGCTGGCTTTAAGGTGAATAAGAAGGCTGTATTCAGTATTAACACATTTTTGCTACGATGACAGATGGAGGCACAATGCGCTGTCCTCACAGTTCCACAGACAGTCCTAAACTCTTTAATAACTTCATTCTGACCTTGGAACAACACTCATTCTCGAGGTGCATTCACAGACACTCCAAACACTGAACAAAGAGAACATCTTTTTAATGCGTGTATGTGTGATCTAAATAAACAAAAAGATGAAGAAAAACAACAAGTGGATATTTTTGTTTCATTTATCTGGATTTAAGTGCACTCGGAAATTCATTGCTCATAATAACACAATTAAAGTAAATATATGGAATCTTTTCTTGTTGTTAATCTTTCTTTTTAATAAAATACAGGGAAAGTGGGTATATTTCAGACATAGTTTCAAATTGTGAATAATTAGAAAATGTATGAATTAGAAAACTACCATTAATCGGATTAAAAAAACATACACAGTACATGTTACTTTTCATTTATCATGACCATCCATACTGTACATTTCTAAAATTTTACTACCAATTAAGTATTGCTGATGTGGCAGTATTTGGACTTTATATTCATTTGTAGTCATTTCAGTTGATAACCGCTGATGCTTTGACCTGCAAACTCAGTTATAGAAATTCTTCTTTTTAGATTATGATTGGAGATGTAAGTCAAGATGTAGCACATGAGACATTGCCAACATCCTGTAGCCTTGCAATAAATACCAGACGACAGCATATATATATATATACTGGTAAAAACGTTCAATTATATACTGGTAACAATGTTCAACATGAAATGATTGACCACTGACCATTTACTATAAAATCTTGATTAATCATGCCTAAGTGATCGGACCGATACACTTCAAATTGATTACAAAGTTCCCCGATAACAGGAAGCATTGCAGGTGGATTTGATTGCTTTAAAAGTCTTGTTGGCATTTAGTGAAATGTCGTTTTAGCTCTTATGTGACCAATCACTCAGACACTGGCAATTATTAATTGATTCAGTAGTGTCAGTCATTCTCGTACTTTGCCCGGGGCACTAATCCATACTAAGGAATTCATGCATCTACTTCATATTAAGTCCCCGTCTTGCTTATTGACCTTTTCATCCAGCATTTTCACTCACTGAGGGAAGCCGGCCCTTGACACGCACTGTCGAGACAGGCTACATTATTTTGCTGCTTTTTATTCTGCTTCAGGTGAGAAATACATGGACAATTGACACTGCTGCTCATGGAGGTGACTGGTTGGAAGAGTTTGACCCATGAGAACTCCCAGTTAGACATAAATTCTGGCATAAATGTCTCAAATAATGTAATTAGGCACAATTTATAAACGTTTAGTGCTGCTTGTCTCATTTTGCATTGAGCTTTAAACATCATCAACCAGAAAACCAGACTGATTAAGACAAATCCAGCATTTTGTAACTAAAAACGGATTTGGAAGAAAAAAAGATTGACAAACAAAATAATTTTTAGCACAATTGTTTTTGTTTACAAATCTACAAATTGTTCTTGTGTAACTATAAATTTTGTTTACATTTCCTGAACTTTTATTTGCATTTCCAGAGGTTTTGTTTGCAGATCTCAAGGTTTTGGTTGCAATTCTGTTTTAGAGTGTTTGTGGTACGCAATCACTGTTGAGATTTCACCAAAATCCCTGCTTTGTGATTTGTTTTGGTGTCTTCTTAAGTGAGTTATAACTGAACGTGGTGTGGTGTGGTACAGGCTCGTTGAAACTGCAGGTACTGTATATGTTTGGTTGTCTTTACTTGCAATAATGTATTTTTTTAATTAGGTTATGTTGATTCATTTAAATTGACTTGCATTATTATTCTGTATTGTATTTATTTCACACCATGATATGTTAATACGTTTGTCGTTTATTTTGTATACATTTTGAGTCCAACTTTGTGCTAGCTGGAAGGCCCGTTGATGCCGAGGAGCTCACGTCACACATGTCGTCATTTTGTATTCCACAATGCAGTATGATCGTACTCTGGCTGAAAGGAATAAACGTCAGTTCCAAAGCCACCTGTCTGTCCTTCCCCTGCGCACCAGAACACAACACAGTGTAGTCGGGACGTGCGGAACCACTACACTGGCAGGCAACTTCCGCCCTAGTTGCACAGCTGGCTGAAAAACCTTCAGCAGGACAGCCCTATTGTGAATAGAATTTGTTTACTGCATCTAATGGCAGACATGTAAAAGCTTAGTGTGACATTTGACTTTTGTACAGAAAAAGACCTGCCTGCTGCAGAAGTTGTGAATAAAGTTTAAGTCAGCATGCTTCATTTATTGCCGTGAACTGGGTCCAGACCCAACTGAATGAATTTTGGCAATGTAGGACTAAATTTTGATAAATGGAACATTTTCAATTAATTAACTCTGTTAAGTGCAAAGTTTCCGGAAGAGAATCTGCTATTCTAATTCGTGGGAGGCAGGGCGGTCATGCAGTAACTGCAGGGTTAATGTTAACCGCTTCATCCATGCCCGTCTGTGATGTTCTCCACACTTTACCCACAAATGTCCCCAGGGTGAGCAAACCCAGACTGGCATTTATATATGCATTCCAAGTTGTTTTCTGCATGTAAAACTTCAGTAGAATTGTCGTTTTATGTTTTTAGAAGTAATGCAAGTTCAAGCTTCTTTAAACTGATATATATATTTCAGTGAAATTACACAACATGACAACAGGTGTTAACCTTTTACCATTTCTGCAGTTTGATTAAAAGAGACGAATACATAAAAGTTTGCGGATGAGGTGGATGCACTTAAATATTTGTCTGTCGTATTGTTTAGATCAGTAGCGGCGGTGGCGTGCACTGTTGCCAACTTCTCAGTAAGAAAAGTAGCTATTGGCTGTCCTAGACGCTAGATGATCGGCTAATTTGCATATCATTTTTGCATGATCTTGTAACAGGTGCTGTAGGAAAAAAGCATAACCTCGTATGAGAGACGAAAAAGGGAGTGAATACACCTTCATTAATTTTAGAACTACACATACTGTAAAATTGACTCTTGGTGCATTAATTTACAATTGGCAATCACTTTGGCAATTATTTTTATCTTGGCCAGTGCATCTCAAGGTTTACACAGCGTAATAATTACATCCGGACTCGCCTCCAGCATTCACCCTTTATTTTGCAGTTAGGATTACTTGTTAAATTTATCACGCATTGTTCTCTCATCACACGTTCTGACACACTGACAGGTAAGTGACCGAGTCTGAATGAGGTTTGAGTGTAATGAGTAGCAATTTAATGAAGACGAAAAAACATTTACGTTGTAGATCCCTCTCTGTACGGCAATATACACCCTACGTGCAAGAGGGATTCATTTGCACTTTGGATTGGTAGAGCTCCACTATGCTCTCAGTGTGTGCTGACTGTGCTGACCTGCTTTGGATTGCAGTAGCACCGTCTGCTGCTCACGAGAAAAGAAACTGCGGAACAATACGTATCGGTTATTACAATACAATGGTTTCACTTTGACAAGTCTCCAACGACGCCAGAAAATGTGCTAGATTTGTCGCTAGTCGCTTTGGAGAAAATACTGTATGTTGCAAGAAGGTTTGGAAAGTTGCCAGATTTAGCAACCAAAGTCACCAAGTTGGTAACACTGTGGATATATTTGCTTTTAAATTCCCAAATTTAACCCAAATGTAAGTGACAGTCAATGGACCAAAAAGTTTGTTTCATTGGCCTAATAGTCCCCTTCATGGTTATGCACTTTTTAAAGATATGCCTTAACACAATTAATTTACTCTTTTTACCCACCCCTGACCGGGAGCCACAGAAGACGGGGCCAAAGAAGGATATTGCAATATGAGAAGATGAAATTGAGAACATTATTACATCATGTAAGTTTATGGCAGAAGTGATTTCAAATATAGGTACAAAAAAAAACATAAACACTAATGGGCCTGACGGATGAAATTAAAGAACTGAAAAAACATAAAGCTGAAAAGGACAAAAAATAGCTGCACTAGAGAGTCGAATAGCAGATGTAGAGCAATACTCAAGGATGAATGAAATGATTCCTAGCGGCCTGGGAACCAAACCCAGGTCGTATGCAGGGAAGTCCGAGTAGATGGAGAACCTGATGAGCGTGAGCTAGACTCTCTTGAAGTGATGGACTTTCTCGACAGCAAGGGAATAAGATTGGAAACCCGCAAAATAGGAGCAAGTGAATGAAAATCAATTTCTAGGTAATGTAATAGATGACAAATTAAAAATATTCAACATAAAGTGGCAAGAAATACTCCAAAGTCGCTATTGTTCCTAAGACCTACCATGTCTAAGTTATTGTGCAGTGATATGAAGAAATAACTATACAAACAGACTTCACTCACTAGCTGCACTGCAAAAAACATCAATCCATAGAGCTGCTTATAGAGAACATACAAAACTCAACTACTCAACAACTATTAAAATTGGTTTACTTGGTAAAATTTCAAAAAGCTAAAATTATATAATATAATAAAAAAAAACCAACTACCCAAAAACATAATACAATTTGTCTCATCAAGAGAGGAGTAATATGACTTTAGGGAGGAAAAATTGGACTTAAAATACGCCCACACAACGGATTGAGAGAAGAACTAAAACAATGCACTAATATGACCCATTAAAAAAAAACAGTCTAAGCATTTGATGTTTACAAAATATAAGAAAGAAGAATTCTGAATCCTATGTCATATGATAACCGCTCTTCATGCAATTTACAGCAATTTGACCATTCAGATTTTCAACCCCAACCCCAAGATGTCATATGTAGTTCTCTATAACGGTCACTAGTCAGTAATGTCAGGAAGGTTCGATGAGTCATACACGCAGATTTGAATTATCTCACAAGTCACAATAATCCCCAATAAAAATACCTAATAAGAACATGAGCTACTGTTGCAGCCGTAACAAACGGCAAGCTGAAACTGAACTCTGAACCCGCGACGTGGTTAGTTAGAAGTGTTAAAGATGGTCTGTCCAGCTTCATTTGTTTCTTTCCTTCTACTTGCCATTTCTGTAGCAAAACATTACTATCTGCAGTGCAATGTTGTTCAGCTGATACTCGCAAGGGTACCACAATGTGTTCCAAACACTGCTTTTAAGCAGGTTATAAATAGTCCACAAAAGCAGCTGTAGAAATTGGACGCACCAACTGTCAAGGCTTGATCGATCTGCAGAATGGCTTGAAATTATTGGCCCATTTTATAATCCCTGAAAAAGGCTTGTACAATTCTGAAATTATTTCATTGTTGGGGAATCTTCCCTGTCTTTCCCTTCCTTTTTCCTTTTGTACCATTTCAAGGTATTCATTTAACTTGAAGGACTTGAATTGTAACAAATAAGCAGAGATGTCTGTGTGTTCTAAAACTTTTGATCGGTTCCGTATGTCTACTATATTGAGTAATATGAGTGCATGGGGCACTATAGGGGTGTTATTTCATGTCTAGAGGGCTCCAATAATGTTAAAAACATTAATTAGAAGGTCCCAAAGAAGTTTCACTAACTGTGAAAATATACCCTTTATAAAAATGGAATTCTACTTTGGAGCCGCACAGTGGATGAGTGGGTAGCACATAGGCCTCACATTCAGGAGGTTCAGGGTTCGAATCTCCGTTGGGCATCTCTGTGTGGAGTTTGCATGTTCTCTCCGTGTGTGTGTGGGTTTTCTCCGGGTACTCCGGTTTCCTCCCACATTCCAAAAACATGCATGTTTGGTTAATTGGCGACTCTAAAATGTCCATTAGAGTGTGAATATTTGTATGTCTGCCCTGCGATTGACTGGCGACCAGTCCAGGGTGCACCCCGCAGTCAGCTGGGGTAGGATCCAGCACACCCGCGACCCTAATGAGGACAAGCAGTATAGAAAATGAATGAATGAATGAATGAATTCTACTTTGCCGAAATGAATTCATAACCATAGTAAAGGAGGGATTACTGTATTATCATTTAGGTGGTTAAAGTTGGTGTTATTATCTAGAAAAAAAACCCCAGTATATATCACTGCATGTAGTGTATCAGTAAAATATGCACAATTATCATGTCGGGAATGTTAAAATGTGTAAAGCTAATAATTTACAATGTTTGATCAACTGATAAAAAGACAAGAGAACATATTCAGTAATAGCTTTTTTATTTGAACTTTTCATCTTTTTTTCCAGATAAAGATCACAATGAGCAAAGCCGTTAGACAATAGCAGTTGAAATAATCCATAGAAATTATTTTCTCTGGTCTTCACCAGTTGCCTGTTAGTGTGAGCCCTGTGCTGTGCAGTGTAGGTAGAAGGGGGAGGGGGTAAGATGACGCTGAAAAAACGGCGTACTGTTGCAAAAAGGTGTGTGTTCCTGTATCAGCGTCAGGGATAATAACGCCGAGCCACAATCAACAAGGCCTTCTCCCAGAATCTTGGTAAAATAAAAACAGCGTCCAAGAATAGCTCATTTTAGATGAGTGCGACGCACTGCCGGCTGTGAATGATAGCATATTATGAGGTTTCACATTATGCTCCATCTACAACTATGTGTTGACCTCAGCAGCAGGCTTTGCTCTATTAGACAGCAAATAGCCCGAGAGAGCTGGGGCCATGGCTTTAAAGAGTACCTTCCATGCACATGAATCAGCTCCTTTTCAACCTGCAGTTTGCACGTGAACAGACAGCGGCCGGCTAAGTGAACACCATTAGAGGGGACAGCACTCAGCAGTGACCATGGCAGCAGGACTAAGGGTAAGAAAGAAGTGTGATATGTGGTCAAATAAAACAAGACTAGCAGAAAAACACATTTATTGGCGTACAAATTAAATCTGTAGTACATGTGTGAAATAAACTGAACAGCAAGAAAGGAAATGTTTTGTCAAAAAATGTTGCGCAAGTAAAGCATGTGAATATGGTGAAGGGAATGCTTGATCCAGCAAAAAAAAGAACGAACATGAAGTTCAGAAATGTCACAGTTATCTAGGTAGTGCCCTCTTTTTCACCCTTTAGTTTACCTTTAGGGCCTTTGCATTTAAATGAAAGGCAGTGTTTTGCTGAAGTGGTGGCTTTCTGGTAGTGGGGTATTTTGAGCAGCACATTTGAACAATTTCTACTGTATGTATGCTGCGCATGTCAGGCTTACTTGATTCATCCAGAGAGGTGACAAAACCGCCCCTTTAAAAATAACCATAAATACTTTCCTCTTAAGTCGAATCCTCCAAGCCTTCTCTGAAAACAACCGCTGCCATCTCTGAGCAAAAGAGTAAGGTAAATCAGAAATCAAATACGCCACAGACTCAAACGAGTGGGGAAGGCAAACTGTTACTTTGCTCCTCAGAGGCGACGAAGCAAACATAGGAAGATGAAGAAAAAGTAGGCAAACAAAGAGAGAAATAAATAATGGGAGCAAGGCAGAGTGACAGGAGGCTGTCCAATGCCAGTAACTCGATTAAGAATGTGACACACAAGCAGAATTATACTCAGATGTGACATGTCTACAGGATGGAATGTATTATTCTTGCTGACAAAACCTACATGACACGTTTTGCTGCAAAACACACCGGGAGCATTAATGAATGTGTAGTAAGTCACTGTTCCCTCTCATGGATGCATCGTATGATGACATTTTCCCGGCAAATCTCATCTTAATCCCCACTGTTTGGCTGATTTTGCAGTCAAAGAATATTAGAAAAAGCACCTCCCATTATTATTTCACAGAGTGGCCAAAATGTGCCAAGGTTTGAAAAAATAAACGTCTGTGTCAATATTTTAAGAAAGCCTTAATGTGAATATACTATGGTGCACCTAAACAGCTAAGACATCAAGATCAAAGCAAATAGAATTTCAGACGTCCAGTTTTTGTGGACAATTGGACATAGCATGTGTTGAGGACCAGTACATACATACAGTAAATAACGGGGACTGCTGAAAGGGGACCTCCTTTGGTCCTTAATAGACAATGCACATTCTGGTGGACCGGGGTCTCTTAAGCAGTCACAAGCTCCACAGATACAGTAAGCTCTCTGCAGAGACAGTAAGGCAGTTGGATGATCACCAAGAAAATCACTCCACTTTCTATATGGCAAGTTTCTTTTTTTATCGTTTGGAGCAAAAGTAAAAGCGTATTGAACAAAAAAAAAAAAAAATGTGCATCCTAGCTGTTGTAAAACAAAATAGCTGCCCAGTAAAAATCGGCTCTGTAAAAATACCCAAATTGATATCTTGTGGTTGTTGCTTTTTTTGTAGGTGGTGGTTTTTGAGTTGTATTGTAAATCAGCTGGCTGGCTCATCAAGCTTTCAACAGTTATTGTGTTAGAGCCGTCTGCATCTCAGGGAAAACGTCTCAAAAGCTTTAAAGCCAGCCGGCCAGAGATGCAGAAAAGAGAGGCAAACAAAACACCAACAAAAAAACAAACAAAAGCAAACTCACAGAGTTCGACAGCTACTAAGGCAACTTTTGCCAAATACAATATAAGCCCATGTATATTGCAACACAACAATATATTAATTTAATAAAATACACAATATAGCTTTTGTACACATAACAATTTGGCTCAAATGCACAGAAATTGCAGTAAAATAAAAAAATGTCATTTTTTTAAAAATGTGGACATGTCTAAATTCAATACATTAACACACATTATGATAGTATGATAGTGTTGATGTGAAGGGACATTTTCTTTAGCATTGTGGGATATTTATCATCAAAACAGAGGCAGTGTCCTTTGTAGTTCTTTGAGTTATTACCCCTCTTGGTCTTAACTCAAGGACACTTTTTCACTGAGATTCCTCATTTTCTTGTTTTTTTTTTTTTTAAATATAAAAAGGTATAAATATTTTGTTACATGGGTTCTTACATATAGGCATCTATATCAATATATAGATATATATTTTTTCACAGTAGAGGAAAAATGTCCCTTTTTATACAACTGGTGATTGCCTTAAGGCATTACCACACGCATGGAAATTCACTGTACACAAGAGACTGGAAGCTGATGATATACGACAATTACACAGATGGCCAGTAGTGTATGTGCATTAGTGTGTGTAGTGCAGAGAGGTCATCAGTGCTTGAGAGTGTGTTGCCGTGTTGTGCCCGTGTGTAGAACTTTTTCGCATCATGAATGTTTGAATAGAAGCGTGAGACAGACACAGCTTACACGTGTGGCTACAAATGACAGGTGAAAACATGGCTACACTGAAAATCTCCTTCGCTGGAGCGTTAGTCCCCTTCGTCACCAAACAGTCAAAAAAAAACCCCAACTCCTTCCATCAAAGCCCTGATTACCATGTCTTTCCAGTTCACACACAGAATGCATCACATGTCAAACACCTACATTAAAGTCACCAAACGCCAGGTTGCTTTTTCCATCATCCGCCCGTTTCTGTCCCAATGGATTCAGTTTGACTGTCAATACATAGATTGTCATGCCTGACCAAAGAGTCCTCGCCTTCAACGTCTATGGCCATCACACATAACAGAAATCCCCCTACACACTTTTGGATATGTAGGATTTCACAAGAGACCGTGAGAAACAGAAACTCATGAGCTGGTGGGCACTTAGTTAAAGAGCTTCCGAGGTGTTTTGTTGAAAATCCAAAACACAAGCAATTTATAAATTCAGCAGAATAAAGAACCCCCGGTGTCTTTGTTGATAGTGATTCTGTCATTGCAAGTGCTCCTAAATGGCTCCAAGTCAATGTTGTCATAGTCAGCCCAGTGTCGGTACATTTCAATAGCACCTTCCAAAGAGCAATTTAAATGGTTGTGTTACTTTTGGTGACAGTTTTGGCATGATGGTTTTTGGAATAGATTCCTATCCCTCGCTCGACCTCCTTTCTTCCTTTGAAGTCCTCCGCATCACTTCCTGAGTGTGCCAGTGGCCTCGCCTCCTCTGCAGTCCTGCAAAAGCTTGTCGATGTCTCTCACCACCTGGTCAGCATCCATCCCATCCTGGCTCTCGTCAGGCTCCACCTGCTCTAGCACGCACTCCATTTCTCCTCTTGTCTCTTGGCTGATTCTGGAGCGCGCCTCGGCGAGCACCTTGGCCACTGGGTCTGATGGAGGCAACGGCGGGTAGACCGCTTGCTCTCTGGTTTGTTTGGTGGGTGACAGGTACTGACCATCAGGAAGTCCATAGTAGCCAGAGCAGGTGGCGGGAGGAGGCTTGCCTTCAGCCCCGTCAGCTGGACTCTTCAGTGAGGTGCAAGGAGACGTGGTGGGGCAGCCTTTGACTGGACTGCCTGATGCTGAGGGAACTTCTTGGAGCAGTGGGCTGAGGGCCCGTTTCGCTTTTAAGTAGGGCTTAACATTTGCAATGAGAATAGTGTGATCACGACGCTCCTTGCCAAATGTACAGAATGTTTTTTTGCCATTGGGATTGACAGTCTCGTAGGTCTCAGTCTCAGGCACGCTCTCCATCCCTGCTGGCACAAACATATTGCTGCGGTAATCAACACCCTCTGCCTGGTTTCCTCCAGCTGGGAATTGGGGCATCCAGCAGCGGTCAGAATGACCCAGAACTCGGCACTCCTCTGTACAATTCAAACAGTCCTCGTCTGCAAAGACAAAGCGGAAAACAACGAATGAGTGGGTGTTGCCTAAAAAATGAGACACCATTGTGAAACATTGTGCTTGAAATGGACACGGGCTGTTGGAGGTTTCATTTACAAAAGTAAAAAGTTTTAGCACTAATGCCCCCCCAAACGCACTCATTTCCAACAGACTTGGAGGGGGGCACCTGTTTCCAAAGCTCAAGGAGATGGCATTGCATTCAGACGAGACAGGGATTGAGAGAGAGAAAAACAACAACAGTTGGGGTTTGGCAAAGGCATCGTAGCGTTATCATAAATTCATGTCAGTGGGCTTTGAAGCCTTCCCTTGACAAACACTCTATGCCAAATGGCTTGTGTTTTTTCCCTGTGTGTTTGCCTGTTTATTTGTGTGCCTCTCATTGGTAGTGTAGGTGTGTATGAGTGTGTATTCCCTTCTTTCATCTCTATCAGAAGGATGCACACTTTGGCTGATTATTGGAGTGTTCATGCCTGTGTCAAATGAATCCAATACTTTAGAAAAAGTGTCATGAAAAAGAGACACTCTATTTCTCCCCCCGGGCATAAAGTGACAAATACAAAAAAAAAATAAATAAATATGTAAAATAAACACATTATACACAAAAAAATGTTTTTTTCTCTCTAACGGTTTGTTGAGTTGGAAAAAAATGAGCCGGGCCAAATAGAAAGACCGAACCACACGGCTTTTATAGAAATCAATGAATCGTCATATGATGATCAGATTGTACAACTCTGTAGTTGTTCTTTTTATTATGGAAAGAGGTTGAAACATTTTAGTGTGCAATTACTTTAAGGCCTCTATCAATTTTACCATTAGGATACTTCATACTCCCCATCATAAGCCAAAAATCTACATTTGGTGTGGATCCGGATAAATGTACATAAACAATTTTCAATTTTTGCTAGCCATGAGGGATGGAGCTTTTTTATTTTTTACTTTTCAACAAAGCCGGATTATTGACAAGCTAAATAAGATTTATGCTGAAGATGAATCGATGAAGGCGTGGAATTTGCTGTTTGCCACTGTCATGCAATTCTTGAAGAAAATGAAACATCATGAATGCAACAAATCAATTTCCACAGCCCAACAAAACAGCATCTTGATGAAATATCAAAAATATTGTTTTAGAGTTTGCCTCAATCCCGTCTGGGTCCCTTGTGGGGAGTATCTTACAGAGCACGCAAGATGTCCTCAAGGTTTACGTGTAAGAAATTGTGAGCCAATACGAATGTGGTTATTCAGAGCCTAATAATGTTTTCTCTATTAGTCTGAAACAAATGTACGGCAGTATCACAATTAAATTATGCAAGGTCCTAATACAATCTTTCAGCGGCAGGATGCCGAATGAACGTGCCGGAGAGCACTTGGTAAGCTCCTCCTTGCTCTGTAGTTGGTCAGCAGACTACAGTCCTAAGAGACTGGCTTCCTAAGCTAGGGATGAGCTTAACACTTTGCAAATGTTTGAAGAAGCCAACCAGCCCTGGCAAAGGGAGCCTGACATTTCCCATGTTGAAGCAGTCATCTGAGGAGGAAACAAGGTGGGCTGCAAAGTAAAGGTCAGGGCAGTTTGAGATGGCTACATTTAAATGTTATGGGGGTGAGCACATGCATCTGCACATGGTTCCCAAATATGTGTGTGTGTGTGTGTGTGTTTGTGCTCCTGCGTTTACAAGGACTTGATTTCAGCCAAAACATAATGACTTGTAAAATAAATAAAAATACACAATGTTGTAAATGCTTGCCAGTAATATAATCCAACCAGAAAACAGTATTTCTGTAAATCCCTCAGGTAGCCACAAATGAGAGAAGAAAAAACAAACCTGGAGCAGCAAGACAACACAATGCAAATATGTCAGAAAAAAGCTCACATGCATTCCAGTCGCAGATAATTAACTTTGCCCGTAAGAAAGACATCATGTGCTTGGAGGTGACTGTATATGAAATCATAAATAATCCATAGAGACATATTTCATTCTATTTAGGTGGGGAAAAAACTATAGATATATGGATTATTCATGTTCAATCTCGAGACATCAAATATACATAAATAACAGCATATGAGCACAGGTTTATTGTCCCTGTTTGAGGTTTTTTTTTAAACTCTGAGAGTAATATTTCTGTACCTTTTCAATCTAAAACCTAAGACTATTTTGCAGTCCTGCTGAATTTTAAAGAACACAGCGGAGCCATGCTTTTTAAAATTACTATCATTGTCTAGTAATTAGAGGTGTAACGATTTATTCACTAGATCAATGCATCGATTTATATTCCTAAGATCCAACTCTGTGTTCACCATATTGCCATTCCAGGCCACATATATCGAGCTAACATCATTTGAAAGGTAATCAATCGATATAATCGATACGTGGAACGCAGGTTTTATATGGATGTGAGTTTTGTAGCTATTTTAATGAGAAGGACGGTAAACGTTACCCTTGAGCGTTTGATTTGTCGTAAGGCGATTAGTCATGCCTGTTGACTGGGGCGCAGGGATGACGCCATGTGACGCTGAGCATGCGCACTCTGTTAGAAAAGTCCTAAATAAGCAATTTTCCATAGAGTATGGGGTGTATTTTCATTGGTATACATGCTTGTTAGCTACATGACTTCTTCCTTTTCAATTTGGTATGAGATTTATACTGAGTATCGGACCACATCGAAAGTTCAAGTCCAACTTGAAGCCTTTCAAACACATGGATGGGAGCATCAGGACAAGATAAAAGGTACGTAGTGAGCATTATGTTTGTGAATGTTTGTGTTCTGGTAGAATGGGGGGCTTGCCGTTTGGGAGCCACTCTTGTTCTGGCGTACGTTCCATTTTTCTTGCAGTGATAAGCGTGTCGATCCAACACCTCCTTGTAGCTTTAATAGCGTCTGTGCAAAAGTTAGTGTATGTAGGATGTTCATTCACTTGAATACCTATCTGCACATGAACATATAAATATATATACAGTATATATATATCCATAATTCATGTATACCTGATTCTCTTGCAAAAAGCAAAGGGAATTTAGTAAACTTCCCCTGCAATGTCCGGTATCCAGCTATTTCCTGTATTTTACAACCAGACTGCTTGAATTTTTGGCTAAAAAGTTACTGAATCGATTTAAAGTTACTGAATAGTTTTGTATAGTATTGTTATGAATAAACCAATATCATCCTTAAATCGAATCGAAAACCACGAATGGTGATACAAATCAAATTGTTGTAAAAACGAACCGTTGCACCCCTACTAGTAATGCGTGTAAGGTTACATCTGGGACATCTGCCACAATTTAGATACTGAGATTTTCATCATAAGATTATCAGTGTCAGGGGAAAACTCAGGCAGCTATCTCAGTATTACAGCTATTCTTCCACTGAGCCATATAATGCCTCTTATCTCTCTCCAAATTATACCAAATGTCCCTTCCAGAAAATATCTATTTGGAAAGCAAAGCTTAATTAACAAGGGCTACAGGCCATGTAAATCACATAGAGCTTTCTGAATAGTGAAAAGCTGCTCAGCATCTCCATTATCCCATGAAGTCTTTTCTCCTTTCCGTCATTTAAAATGTTAAACTCAGTGTAATGCAGAGATGTTGTGCACATCGACCAGTGAAGGTATCAAACTGTTTGTGTGTCAGTGTGTATCATAAAGCAGCGTGTGATTTCCCTAAACACACTTTTTGCCCCCATGGCCCTTCCTACCCAAACCTCCTCGCGTTATTACCCATCCCTGTGATTAATGTCCCTCTGTCACACACTGTGCTTCCCGTGCAGGGAGGTGGGAGGAAACTGTTTACACTGTGTTGCAACAATCGGAGCATGTGGCAAACTGATGTTCTCACGGGAATTTGGGGTAGGAAATTGTATGAAAAGTTAACCATGGTAACATCTCCAAACGGTTTTCCAGCACCATGAGCTCCGAGGTAAAATGTAGCATTCAAAGTGTTCACCCCTAAGTAATAAGTAATCCCTTGTTTATTGCAGTTAATTGGTCCTGACCATAGTAAGTGAATATTTATTCATTCATTTATTCATTTTCTATACAGCTTATCCTTATTAGGGTCACGGGGATGCTGGAGCCTATCCCAGCAGACTTTGGG
The DNA here is from genome assembly GCA_024372805.1 of Oostethus manadensis. Classification (NCBI taxonomy): domain Eukaryota; kingdom Metazoa; phylum Chordata; class Actinopteri; order Syngnathiformes; family Syngnathidae; genus Oostethus; species Oostethus manadensis. The sequence continues at coordinate 1,934,024 of QODF01000006.1, forward strand.
CGAGAGGCGGAGGTACATGAATATTTATTTATAAATAAAATATTTTCATAGGTAGAACACAGAAAATCTGTATTCAACATTCTTACATTATGCAGTATATAACATTATTAAAGCCCTCCAGACGTGAAATAACGTGTGTTGCTGTAAATTTGTTCTGGTGGTAGATAACAGGAAAATGACAGCCTAGTTTAGGTGAGTGGGTTTTAGCCTAGAGTGGTGTGAGGTGTGTGATTGGGTCCGCACGAACAAGACAGGACAAGATTTTAACATTATTTTAAGAAAAGTACGAGGAAAAAATATGACTGGATGAACTGACATATTTATTTAACCGTGGCACAAAACAATGCCACGGTTACCTTATAATAGTTAACTCCTAATTAATTGCAGATAGAAATAAGTTTGTATTTATATGTTCAGATGTAAAGACAAATCTTTGTGTTTTTTATTAGTTATTCGTATCAACATTTGAGGTTTTTCTAGTTACATTATGCCTTTTGGCTCTATGTTTCCACTTAAGCGTTTTTTGTTTATTTTATTTCTGCAATGAGCCATGTTATCGGGCCACATTTTGGACACCAATGTTTGCTTTGCCAAGAAGGTGGGGTGTTTTTTTTTTTTTTTTTTTTTCTTAAGACAGGTTTCAGACGTGCATTGCACGACGTTACGAAGGAGGAGACCGCTCGGATGCTCCATGGAGACTTCACCTTTGCCGATTGCTTGTATTTAATTACCAAATAAATGAATGACGCAAGAAAGATTTAAACATGCATCCATCCATCCATCCATTTTCTATGCCGCCCTCTTGCTAAATATAGTGACCATGTGGCTAAATTGTCAACACAGATGTCTTCTACTGAACGTATGATTTGTGTTATGGCACAGATGACCTTGGGTGTTTGCCAAATGTAATGAGCGTCGATACAACTGCTCTGTGATTAAAAGGGCAGACAAATCTGAACATCTACAGTACGTGTTTTTTTTCGAAGAAATCCTTAAGTAAAGTTGATCAGATGTACAATTGCTACAAACTCGGTTTGGACATCAAGTAGCAAGCAACTGTTTATCTCCAACCAAAAAAAAGCCACATGTCACCCGCTGGTGCTGCGACGAGATCTCATGACACCCCTCGTCGCCCGTGATGTGAGATAATTCAAACCTGCAATAAATCCCTGTTGTTCCAGCAGTCATGAGTGATGCTTCAGTACCTCACCAAACAGAGTAAATTTACTGACACCTGACTGCGGTAGAATACTATTTTAGTTCATTTAGCCATTTTTATGCTTGACAAAAATAATAAATACATTTTAGAATTCATTGATAAAAGCCTTTCAAATCCCCGAACAATGTTCTACTACATTTGTCTTCCAAAGTATTATAATTTACTATTACTACTATACCATTGTAATTTTATTAGACAGAACTGGACGCAACTGACAAGGAACTTAAGTTATGCTTTCAGCGCATTAATGCAACAATTAAGTTAGTTATAGTAAAGTAGTGTATGAAAATGGAGGATGTGTCCACACGGAGTTGTTGCCTTGTCTTGTGTAAATCCCCCATCCAACGATCCGAGGTGGACAGGTGGAGTGGCAGCTGACAAATTGCACAGAGCATCTGTGACAGACCATGGATGCACCTGCTCACCTGAGGGAGCCCACAGTGTGTGTGTGTCTGTTATTGTGTTTTTAATCTCTCCGCTTGCTGCTTTTTAGCACAGCTGAGCCATGCAGCCCAAGTGGTCCCACCAATCAGATTGGCTAAATATTTGAATTGCACAGATGAAAGAGTCTCCACTCTGAATAAGCCAAACATTCAGTAGACAAAAGCTCTCAGGTCACTAGTTGATGTAATGGAATATTTGAAACGTTGCATTGCAAACTGTATATAAATAAGCTCAACTAGGTTCATTTTGTCTTCTTATTGAGTATATGTTTTCTTGCTTATATTCATGCTTATTAATTAAATATATAATGTATTTAAGAGGACAATATCCATAAACATGTTGTGTCCAGACTGAGAAGGCCTATCATATTCATTGTTGATGCAGGTTCTTGGAATATGACTTTAACTTTTACAGTAGGAAACAACAGCAATTGCTGACACAAACGACTTAATTACATTGACTGGCCATACATAATTCAGTACGACACAGGCCAAATACCTAATAATCACACATGAAGGTGAAAGTCAGGACATTACTCCAAAGCATTTACCACATTTATAGTGCCATTGTTTCTCAGTACCAGACTCCAAATAAGGGCGGTTCTCTTATTTTGTTTGTGGCCATACAAATACAGTATATTTCAATGGAACTGCAGTTTCTTCATCTGACAAATGACTTTTTTTATATCAAAGCTGGAACCTATGACACAAGTAAATACTTAATCATCTTGTTTGAAACCTCAATTTTGAGGAATGACATGTCTCAAGACTAAGTTGATTAGCTGCTGGGTTGCAGCCATGTGACCTAGAGAAAATCTACATCAATCACGGTTTTCATATGGGGAGCAAACATTTCAATTTCCACAAGCTCTGCAGATGTTGGATTTTAGATGATATTATAACGGTCTGGAGGGCTGCACGGTGGCTGAGTGGTTAGCACATTGGCCACACAGTCAGGAGATCTGGAAGATCTGGGTTCAAATCTCCATTGGGCATCTCTGTGTGGAGTTTGCATGTTCTCCCCCTGGGTACGCCGGTTTCCTCCCACATTCCAAAAACATGCATGTTAGGTTAATTGGCCACTCAAAATTGTCCATCGGTATGAATGTGAGTGTGAATGATTGTTTGTCTTTATGTGCCCTGCGATTGACTGGCGACCAGTCCAGGGTGTACCCCGCCTCTCGCCCAAAGTCTGCTGGGATAGGCTCCAGCATCCCCGTGACCCTAATGAGGATAAGCGGCACAGAAAATGAATGAATGAATAACGGTCTGGAGCTGACTACAAGACCGAATATCATCAAAAAAGTTGAATGTGATAGAGTGGATGCATACACTCTTAAGAAGAAGACTTTTCTCAACCACACCGAAGATGACTTTTCAAACTATCTGTTGGGTCACGCTTCATCCTACACGCGTAATGAATTCAAGAACTACAAAAGTATGAACCCACAACATTTCTTTACATGGTGTTTTAAGGGCATGAAAGACAATAGTGCACTTTTTTGTGCATGGGTAATTGTTGTATTTGATGGACGTTGGTGCAATCTTTGTTTGTATTCTTCTCTCAAATACATCATCAGCTGTCATCTGTTGCCTCGATATTTTGTTTGATTTTTCAGTTGTTTCCCCGTTGTCCAGAAATGTTTTGCATAATTTTGCATTTGGTAGATGGCAAGCAAATGTTTGGCCTCCATTTGCTGTCTAAGGTGAAGTGGTTAGAAACAAACATTTTAAAGTCTTCAGTTGCTTTGTGGCTAACAAGCATATTTTAGAGTCATACATACTGGGTTTATTGTTTTTCATATGTTTTTTTCTCAGCGTTACTTGGTTGTTTCTTGAGCTGTTTTCCCGTTATGATGGACTACTTTAGGAACCCTCCAATAACTTTTTACAAAATCTATATGCAACCCTGCTTGCTTGTAGTCACGGAGGCGGCTGATGATTTCAACTAGTTTGGAAGATGGAGAGTTGGAAAATCTTGTATAACACAATATTAGCATTATTCTGTTTGAAATAGGAGCACAGAATTGCACCTTTAACATACACACCAGTGGATCTGATTTGGTTTTACTCTTTAGAAGTGCAAAAAATGTAGTGAATGCAGCTGTATCAAAGTAATAACTGTGTAATAGATTGTGATAGATCGGTGGATAACATGACATAATTGCTAATTCCAAAATACTCACGAGTGTGGTCACGTACTGGGAGAATAAGACTGTGGGCGGCTTAGAAAGGGATACATTTTTCAGTTTAATAGCTTTTATCACAGTGAGAGGCAAGAGAATGGCAATGCATGGCAGGGAATGCTTGGCAGCAGCAGTAGGGGAGCTTGGTGGTTGGTGATACAGCGATTCCACCAAGGACATATATCTCAGGATCAAACATGTCCTCTCCTCAGGCGTTCCATCACAAACCACAGGGCCCTCCATCAGCTAATGCCCGGCTAAGTTGTTCAAAGAACACCCCGAGGAGAAACCATTTATGCAGAGCAGAGAACAGGATACAAACTCAAGAGGAGGAGGACAGGGAGCACAAGCTCATATTCAAACACAACAAACACGAAGAACCTAATCAATGATGAGCAAGAAGTGCTTTGTGCCGTGGGAGGCGAGAAAGGTCTGTGGGTTGTGGAGATGAGCGGGCGTATTGCCATACACCATCACCTATCACCTTCCCTTTTTCAAAGACCACAAATGGCGGGCCTCAAAGCACAACATAGTCCTTGTAAATCAAATACTGTTTCCGTGTGACCTACTACATTGTATAAAATGTGGAGCAGGTGTAAGTCTGGAAGTGTGTGTGTACATATGAGTGCGTATCATCGTCTGACCAGAGATGGAACCAATGTGAGCTTTTCCTGTCGGTGATGTGTTTACAAGAAACACAGAACACATTAATATTATACATACACATAGTGGTCAAATTGATTATGTGTATTTTATATAGGCATACAAATGTAACATTGGTAGATATTGGTATTGGGTTTTTCATGAAAACCGAAAAACCTCTGCTGTATATAGACCTATGGGGTCCCGTACTGACCGTCGTTGAGGCATCCAGTGGGGCCATTACGTCTTTGTTACATCCTGTGTTATTATTTTATTCAGATCTGGGCTTTGATGTGTTGAAACCCAAAGCAATGGGTAGTTTTGCCAGCGCGGGTAGAGCCGACATTATCGGACTCTCATTATTTTTGTCATGAACCCCAGAATTCCTGTCTGCACCCATGTTACTGGCTATATGAGGATTTACATTGGTGGAACTTCCAGGTACGTGAATGAGTTTGAAGTTGAAATTGAAATGGTAAGTTCAAAGTATGATAGTAAGTTGAAAATTAAATTGTAACCTAAATCCTAATCACTGCTATAATGTTATTTATCAAAGATTTATCATTGAACATCAATGATCAGCCTTGAAACACTTGGGTGCAAAAAGTGGCGAACATGTAGTGGTTGGGTTCTTATCTGTTGACAATCAAACAAGGACAAACAGAAATCTTAACAAACTGGTTTGACAGGAATGAATGGCCATGGGAAAGCATCCAAGGTTAAACAAGGGCTGAGAACATGCAAACTATCTGTGTTTTTATCCAAAACTTTGTCAGTGATGTGTGACAACACATTGGAAATTTCCAACACTGTTATGTGTGAACAAGGGAACCGGGTGCTTCATCAACAGGATTACAAAAGCGGGGAAAAAAACCCTGACAGAGTAAAAATAAACTATTCAAGCACATGCAGCATCCTATTACTTTGACCAGCAGTCATACTGAAGACAAATGGAGAAAAAACAGGTATGGTATAGTAAGGGATGTTGCAAGGTCAAGCAAGGTAGTTACTTCAGCCAATCCAATAGCCTTCCGCCCCCCCCATCTTGTGAGGGAACACATTCCATGATTCTCACTTCCTCAGGCTGCAGCTCACTTTTCAACTCATCTCTGCGTCAGTGCTAGAATGTTTTAATGATGGGGCAATTTTAGCAGAGTGGCCACAGCTATTAGTGATGAATGTCTTAAGGACCAAAGGTTTTTCCTGCTATCATATTAAAATGATCAAACTATATACTTTGATGTGCAAAGATACAACTGCAAAATAAGAAAGTTATGTGCCATGGTGGGGTTACCAACCGTGGTTGTCGGTGTAGCGCAATAGCCTCGCTAGTGATGAGCCATACAGGCATTAAGAGAGACGCAAACTCCTGCTCATGAACAATTTTTGTCTGATCAACCAATCAGGACAAGGGGCCTGGATTTTTGCTGTGATCAACCAATAGGGGAACTGACAGCGCTGGCTTTGGGGCAAATCAGAAGTAAAAGCAGAAAAATGATTGGCTTAAAAAACAGTCCTATTGCTGGTAGTGTGTATGTGACGACGACCTGTCAATCTCACCAGAATATGGTTAGGTTAATGGTTAGGCCAGCAGAGAAGGATTTGGTGGCCTTGACTGCACACCACAGCTTTTAGTATTGTTACAGTGATACCATTATTTTCACACTTTGCACTGTGACAGTTAGGAATGTTAAAATGTTGAAACATTGCTTGAACATTTAATGAATATTTTTTGATAGACCATGATCTCGAACTTTTATTTTTGTTTTCTTTACTTGTAACGGGAAAAGCTGCGAGCAAGCTGGTCGACCAGCATGTTTGACCTTAAACCTGTCTTCCAAAAGGTAAGCAATTGTTTGGGTCAATGTTACCCATTGTGATTTATTTCGTTACTCCTAATATTAAAGACGTCGACAAGGCGCGTTTTTGTTATGCTTTTGTTTTTTGGAGGTCTGTTATTGCGGAGAGAGGCAATAAAATATTATACAGAAGGATGTTGATAAAAGTGAACGCAGGTCAAGACTAACCTGAAACTATACCTGGGGGAAGATGTGGGGGGTGGCACAAAGGGTGGCAAGGAGAGGACAAGAAAGGGACCTATTATACGATGAGGCAAGAAGTGTGTCGAATCAGTAGCTAATCCTCCTCTTCCTCTAAGCCTGTGTAATTAGGACATGGGGGATTGGACCATGAAAAAGGGGACGATTCTGGACTGCCTTGCTCTTTTTTCACCCTTTTTTGGTGCATTCCTCACCCCTTCAGCGTGAGTTCATGGCGGTTTGTTATCTAAATTTAGTAAGCACGTGTGTGCCTTGCCTTTATTGCGTGCATCGTGGCATGTGAGCAACACAAAACAGACACACAGCCTGCATGTATCGGGTTTTGTTTCTACCCACGACTACTTACCGTCTACAACTCAGTGTATATGTACAGTATATATTTGTCAAGATGAAATATGCTGTCAGTCATATACAAGTCATTTTCCATCAAACAGAGACACTCAACTAAAACGTAGAAATCCTCAAGGGAGCTCGAGCTCAGTTTGGACCAGACCAGGCATGAAACAAGAAGCCATACAGACTGATCATCCATCTGTCTGTCTTACAATCTGCATGGGCTTTCAGCCATACAACACCAAGCTCCACCAAATGACATTCAATCCTGTCACATTTAGAGAAATAAATTATTTTCTTTTATGCTCGCTCCCTGTCTGCCTCTCTGTTTGTCGCTCTCTTTTGAACAAAAGGATTTGAACAACTCGGGGTGCTATGGCTTTGTGCAAGTAATCATCCCCATGTGTACTGCTTTAGCAGGATTAGGAGTGCTTCACATTCTCAGTCTCACTAGAAGCATCGCTGTAATGCAACACCACATAATGTACACGCAGTACAGTATAGAATGGCAGAGTATCAATATTTCTCTGTCATAAATGACCTTCAGCAGAGGATTAAGTAAGACCTTGTGTTAAGAATACAACAGATGGAGTAGTATGCGTGATGGTGGCAATTTTTAAAACCATCAAATGAATGAAATCAATTCTGTGTATGGGAGGCTGCGGTATTTTTATTTGTTTCAGACATGCATTGCATGAAGGAACATCACACGGTTACATTTGCACAATTCTGCATGCCTGAAAAAGAGTACGAAGAAGCCGATCCTATTTTTTATCCTACCCGTTCCCCTTGTACATTACTCAAAATTCCAACTTTTTTAGTGACCCAATATTTCCCTTTCCGACATTTGACACCTACATGTTTTTTGTCTTAGAGGGCGGTGTTAAAAAAGACAAGAAGCAAACAGGTAAAATAATGACACTATCAAGTTTGTGCAGTAATTAAAAAGAAATACAATATGAAATATGATAAAGTTGGAATACATTAACTATAAATAGGAATACATTTTCATTACCAATTAGTGTTGGTAATGAGTATGAAGTGATACCTCTAGGGCAAAGATATTTAGGCAGGTACTTAAACGCCATTAAAAAGTCCGAACATGCCACCACAAATCAATTTAAGTACATACCTGATTTGACGCCAGGCAGATGAATCCATGCCTGCATGTTTATCAGTGTATGCAGATATTAGTTGGTTTTTTCTTTGGTTTACTTTGCAGTCACTTTGTAAAGCATTGAACTGTTGAAAAATAACAATAATCATCCTTACCAATAAACATCCTTATCAATACCAATATCAACAGATAACGGTATCGGCAGCAGCTCTTGCCTCAAACAAAGAGTCATGTCACATCTTGTACAATAAATAAACACGTTACGCTTCTTTTACTGTGATGCCACTGATGCATTTATAAAGTTAACATATAATCATAAAGTAAATGAAGAGTAATGTGCGCTGCAATGTCCGTTATATAGAAAGCGCCATATTTTGTTTCAACTGATGCCATAAAAAAATCACGACTAATGAAAACAAGATGCCTCACTTATACCCCGTCGCAGTGACCCTTATTTTGTCAGATGGTGTCTGACAGCATGTAACGTGCAGCTGAAGGCCAGAAGCGTGCTGTTCTTGTCTTTCTCTATTGACAACTGTGTGGTGTAACGATGAGACGAAACGGCGCGCTAATAAAAAGTGGCTGTCGTCCTTTCATCGTACCGGGCTTGCATAATGTCAGCAGACATCTTTTTAAAAACCCTAACCGTTGCACATTTTTATCATCCAAAGGCCAAACTCAATAATAATTCCAGACCGCGGACAAACTGAGCTGGCAGGCCTGTTTTTGTGGGGAGCACGTCATACAAAGCCGTTGCAAAAAAACAAAAAACAATAGCAATATGAACCGATATCTAATTTGTATGCCAACACTGGCAAATAATAGAGTATACTACTCATTTTAGGTTATAAGGTGGTTATAAACCACCCTGAAAAAGTGACCTGCCACACAGCATCGTAAAACACAAGCATTCGGCCCCCATCGTTAACAAGACCACTACGAGACATAAGGAACCAGTACACTTTAGCACGATGGCATTTGATCAATTGTGCCGATGTGCCAAAAGGCAGTGCAGCTCCCTCAAGGCTGTTGGCTGATTTAGAACAGAGGTTAAGTGAAAAGGTGAAGAGTGGAAGGTTGAGTCGATGGTGTTGGCTCTCTCAACCCCGGGGCCCAAGACGTTTAGAGAGCTATCTGACACACTTTGGATGAATTAGCCACAGTGAGCTCTGCCAACCTGCCGTTTTTTTCCGCTCCTCTTGCGCCTATCGCCATCTGTCTGTCACTGCGCTCTCCACTCTGTGCAAGACGGTGGAACATGCCTCCTAATTCAGTAACATTGCTTTAGCATTGATGTTGCTGTGTGGCCCAGCCAAAATATTAGTGTTTGCTGTCTAGACACTGGTTGCTTGAGTCTTTGGATGGATAAACATAAAACACTTATACACTTACACTCGCTCGTCTGCTTAGAAGTGTGATTAGATTTAAAGAAACGCGCAGGAATGCAATAATGGTCTGTTAGTCTACCCAGGAGGAGAGATAATCATTTCAAATAGGAATGCATTTTCCATCTCAATATCTAACATACGGCATACTTTCTTTGCCTCCCCAGTTTCTTGACTCCTGAGAGTAGTGTCTTTAAAATAGGCAGGGTTAACGTTCCAGCTGCTGCAATAAAAAATAGCAAAGAATGGATATATATATATATATATATA
>QODF01000006.1:1957686-1995347 GCA_024372805.1 Oostethus manadensis
GGGGGGCAATCACTTTTTCACACAGGGCCATGTAGATTTTGAGTTTTTTCCCTCCCTTAATAACGTAAACCTTAATTTAATAACTGCATTTTGTGTTCAATTATGTTATCTTTAACTAATAGTTAACTATTTTTTATGAGCAGAAACATTTAAGTGTGACAAACATGCAAAAGAATAAAAAGTCAGGAAGGGGGCAAATAGTTTTTCACACTACTGTATATATATATATATACTGTATATACTGTATACACCCCTGATCAAAATCTTAAGAACTGTTGAAAAATTGCTAGAATTTACCTTTTGCACATTTGAATCTTAATGAGGTTTTAAGTAGAGCTACAATATGAAAAAGCAAGATGGGGGAGTGTGACAAAAAGCACTTTGAAAAAGTATTTCTTGAAAAACAACAATTAAACTGAAATAGGCTGTTTATCAGTTGATCAAAAGTTCAAGACCATCACTCAAAAAATGACAAAAATCTCCAAACAAGAACAAAAGAATTTCTCAGCAGTACTCAGTAATGAGTAGCTCCATCGTTCTTGTCAATTACTTCATGCGAGTGCTTCCAGGAAAGTAGTGGGAACATTGCTCCAAGTGGTGAAGATGGCTTCACGAAGGGCATCAGCTGTCTGGAACTGATGGCCATTTTTATCAACTTCCCTTGCCATCCATCCCCAAATGTTCTCTATCGGATTTAAATCAGAGGAACATGCAGGACGGTCCAAAAGAGTGCTGTTATTCTACCTGAAGAAGTCCTTCGGGAAGTGAGCACTGTGAACTGCACCGTTGTCCTGTTGAAAAATTCAGCTGTTACCAAACAGACGAGGGCCCTCAGCCATGAGGGATACCCGCTGCAACATCTGCACGTAACCAGCCGCCGTTTACACTTTGCCAGGGAGCATCAAACATGGGACATTGAAAGGTGAAAAAAGTGTTATTATCTGATGAGAAAAAAATAACCTTGAAGGTCCAGATGGTTTCCAACGTTACTGGCATAACAAGGAGACCCACCTGAGATGTTTTCTACCTGGCACAGTGAAGGGAGGTCCATCTGATCTAGGCTGCTTTTTCATTCAGTGGAACACTGGAGCTTCAGGTGCTGCAGGCTCGCCAGACGGAGGCTGGTTACGTGCAGAAGTTGCAGCGGGCATCCCTCATGACTGAGGTTCCTCGTCTGTGTGGTAACAGCTGGGTTTTTCAACAGGACAACGGTGCAGTTCACAATGCTTGCTTCACGAAGGACTTCTTCACTCTTTTGCACCATCCTGCATGTTCCTCTGATTTAAATACCATAGAGAACATTTGGCAAGGGAAGTTTATAAAAATGGCCATCAGTTCCAGACAGCTGATGCCCTTCGTAAAGCCATCTTCACCACTTGGAGCAATCTTCCCACTGGCTTCCTGGAAACACTCGCATCAAGCATGCCCGAACCAATTTTTGAAGTGACTAACAAAAACGTTGGAGCTACTCATTAGAGCCCTGCTGAGAACATTTTTTGTTCTGGTTTGGAGAGTTTTTTTAAAAAATTTTTAAAAAAAAGAAATAAAATTTTAAAAAACAAAAAAAAAAACCTTTAATTAAACAAAAAAAAAAAATTAAAAAAAAAAAAATAAAAAAAAAGGAAAAGAAAAGAAAAAAAAAAAAAAAAAAAAAAAAAAAAAAAAAAAAAAAAAAAAAAAAAAAAAAAAAAACAAAAAAAAAAAAAAAAAAAATAAAAAGAAAAAAAATTTTAAAATAAAAATTTAATAAAAAAAACCCTTAAAACCACGTCTTGTCTTATTTTCATAGACCCGATCTCGCGTGTGTCTCGTGACACTCCTGGTGTTTCTAAATGATCACATATAATAAACAAGTAATGGATAATGAACGACGACGAATAACAATCCCTATTTTCTAATCCAAATATTCACTTAAAGCCCTGAAGTAAAGTCCTAAGTAAAGCTTTAATTGTTCCTTTTTTTTATCCCAGTTAAATTATGCGAAGCCATTTCCCCAAACCACGAGACATTTGTTGAGTCACAACTCCAATGCCGAGTGAAAGTGTTGTCGAGCAGCCTGTCTTTCACGGGCGAGATTTTGTTTTGCCTTGTTCATTTGGTGAGCATCCATTATGTTGAGGCTGACTCACTTGTTGATCTGTCCTTCACATAATAATCGATGCAATTTGTGAGGAAGTGAGAGTATAATGTCAGAAAAAAAATCTAATAATCAAAGACACATACAAGGTATATAAACTGTAGCTCCAATTACAGAGTTTGATGTCAGTTCCCCACATGTCAAATAACGTCAAATCTCAAATGTCAGTCAATAAATTGGGATTTGATTCCTAAATCAGAAGGATTTCTTTTACACAATGTGTCCACATCAACTAATACAACATTTTAAAAAACGCAGTACTTGTCCGTGACATACAAATGATGATGAATGTTATTGAATGGAATGCCCTTTTCCAACACACAAGAGCAGAACGCGGGGAACAGGTTGTCATGGCTACCTACCTTGTACAAGTCAGTTAATCGAGAAATTCCATTTTTATGAAAGGTTTACTCAGTTAAAATTTAAAAAGCCAAAATCTAGTGGAAAAAAGAAATAGGGGTTTGAGTGATATTAAAAATTGATTACTATATAAAAAATAACATTATTAATGGAGTATTTGAAGCTGCATGGCCCATATTCCATGCCTTATTTCAAACAAGTATTACTGTATACATTGATTTTACTTCTTTTATGGACAAATTCAAGCGCTCCAGAACAGGGTTTTTCAACCACTGTGCCGTGGCGTAGTGTCTGATGTGTGTGGGAAATCATCCACTTTTACCTACAGTAATTGGTGTATAAATATAGATAAAATGAGTCCGCCAATAATGTGCCATTGCGGAGTGTCTGTGCTGCCCAATGATCGGCAGAATAATCGTGTTATAAGCTAAATAGCAGTAGGTGGCAACACTTTATATTGACTTTATTTTCTTTCCATAGGCTACAGAGATCAATGTTTACATTTTCTCCTGGTGGTGTGCCCTGGGATTTTTGGAATGACAAAAGTGTGCCTTGGCTCAAAAAAGGTTGAAAAACACTGCTCTAGAAGACATTGCAGATTGAATCAGAATAGGCCAAATAAGGGGAAAAAAAAACATAGCAAGTTCAAAATTGTTGGGAGAAATATTGCAAAACACAGTCAGTTACAACATTTTTTGCAGAAACATTGGATGCAAAAACTGACTACTTCGCATTACTATTACTACTGCAGTACTACTATTACTACTACCACCGAGCCACCACTACATTGTGGGTAAACAATATACTCCAGATGCATACTATTGCTGACTATTGCTCTCTGTTTGAGTAACATCACTTCATCAAGCCTGAAAATATGCAAAACATGCAATACAAATATGCAATATAAGGACGTATGGTTTGTGCTAATACCTGCTCGATATTGGTATTGGCCAATACGCAGGACTACAAAATCAGTATTGTATCGGAAGTCATTTGGAAAGGCCCAAATTCCACACAGAATGGCCTGACCTGAGACTTAAATTTCTATTCCAAAGCAGACCTTCCTGTTGTGAGGCTGACATGAAACCAAAAGCATGACTGAGCAAGGTAAAAATATGCACATTACACATTGCTAATGTGTGTTGCCTTAATAATAAAACATTCGCAAACCAAATTAGTGTATCTGTTTCATATGTGACTTACTGATTGGCTTTATTGACTGAACTGCACCTGACAGTGTATGCTAATGCTGGCTTCTTCAGGGAGCATATTTTCATTTGCAAGTTGCATCATTGAGTCAATTCTTGTAGTTCTGTCTTTACAATGCAGAAACACTGACACAACACTTCTGTCTCGAGTCAGATGCATCACACCATGCACGTGATGCCAACCATTCATCAAGTGTCAAAATAAGGTTTCAATGGAATTCCATCCATTTCTATGCCGCTTATCCTCATTAGGGTCACGGGGATGCTGGAGCCTATCCCAGCAGACTTTGGGCGAGAGGCGGGGTACACCCTGGACTGGTCGCCAGTCAATCGCAGGGCACATATAGACAAACAACCAGTCACACATTCATATCGATGGACAATTTAGAGTCGCCAATTAACCTAACATGCATGTTTTTGGAATGTGGGGGGAAACCGGAGTACCCGGAGAAAACCCACACACGCACGGGGAGAACATGCAAACTCCACACAGAGATGCCCAACGGAGATTTGAACCCAGGTCTTCCAGATCTCCTGACTGTGTGGCCAATGTGCTAACCACTCAGCCACCGTGCGGCCCCCAATGGAATTCCAATGTCGCTAATTAGTAAATGTATGCCTTGCAAATCTGACTGCATTGTCATCAGCCTCACTTTCTCTTGCAACTTGCATCTCATACCGTATAGTACTTCCACACGACAGTCATGCATTATGATTGTCAAATTCAACTCAGCGATGGCCGAGGGCTTATATTCACAGGCTTATGCTTGTCTTCCTGCAACTTGCTTTAAGATATTCACACATTACAAGAAACGTTATATCCAGTATGTCGCACATGCATCAAGCTTCAGAGAACTTCACACCATAAATTACTAACACCTCACAAGGTTGCTTGCAGCAAAGGAAAAAATAAATAGAACATGTGCATCTAAAATTACAAATATAATAAACTTTTTTCTCCCTATAGCATGTGTTCATTATTGTGTGCGCGTTTATGTTATTGTGTATTGATGCATGTGAGAGCATTTGGTAAAGCATGAATCTTTACCCTGCCACAACAAACAATGAAAAAAAAACAATTTAATTACATTCTCTTTGCGCTGTTATAGTTGTCCATACTTATTGTTTTCAGGAAGTCCATGTTTTATCACCTCCCATCCTCTATTCTCCTACTCAGACATGCTTTTAAAACAATGCCGTAGGCATTTTGATTATCATACTCAGATCACGGCTAATTAGGATAGGTCATCTGCAACAGTCACGCCTCCTCTGAACCTCCCTACTCCTCCTCTTCTCTCATCATTTCCTTGAAGAGCGCTATCAGCGGGTAACATCGCGCTAAACCACTGCTGCCTGTCTGTTTGCGATAGCGTCTTAGGCAGACATTTCCACAGAGGGTAGCAAAACGCTGGCAGCTACTCCACTAGAGCCAGACAACGCTGTACCCATGTCTGTTGCAAGCATGTTTGATCATCAATTATCCGCCGATTATTACTGGCAAAAAAATGTATCTGATATACTTAGGCGTAATTAATACATTGCTTCCAATTTTGCAGGGCCAATTAATCAATTTTGAAAATGAGGCATGATATGAAGATCTTCAGATTATAAGGGAATGCCTGGAAGAAAATAGCGAGACATACTCATCAAAGGCAATGTGATGGCTAAGTCTAAAAGCATAAATCTGCTTGGATATTTCAACAAGGTCTGGCACAGTTCTGTTTATACTGAGAACTTAAACAAGGCAGTTAAACAACAGTGTCCTGGCTGGCAAGATATGACATGGTGTATAATACACTACATGGACAAAAGTCTTGGGACACATACTTTGGATGATATGCGTCCAGCTTTCTAGGAGTAATGGGCACCACACACAGGAGGCGACGTCAGCTTTACTCTATTCACTTTTAATGGAAGCTGCACGATAGGGCGATGATTGCGAGTCACCGTCCAGCCAAGCGACATGCAAAATTTGTGCGTGAGAAATTCCGTGCTCGTGCACGGAAAAATGTTCAAATCTGTCGATCAGACGAGTACCAGTCAGAGGGGGTTTCATTGCTCGACCAATGAGCAGACAGGATGCTAATTAGCACGCTTTGACAGGTAAACAGAGCGGAAAAAAATCATATTTGCCGTGACGGAAATCCAGGGTCAATTTAACATTTCTAAAAAATAATTTAAAGCTGTAAAGAAATAAGCGGCGGCATGGGAATGTACCAGAGTAAGCATATCGGGTACATTTACATTAATTTACATGGATGTTTATGTAAGTTTAATACTTGCAAGATCCACACCGGCCGCTTTTGCTCATCTGAACTATTTTGATACTCCCAAATTGCCTCAACATCTGACAGCCAATCAAAACCATGGGAAACCGGTAATTTGCTTTGGATATGAATGCGTCGTTCACTGGTGTAGCAGGTCGCAGTTGATCGTTGTTTCCCTTGTGCAGGGTTTGCCACGCATTGGCGATGAATTTCGCCAAAAGCGGTTGTTTGTCGCCTCCCGTGTGGGGCACCCATGACAGTTTGACAAACCCAGTGCACAAAGCGATGCCCTTGTATGTACGGTTGAGGTATTGCGCAGAATTATGTAAAACAGGGGTGTCCAATCTTTTGTCAATTTGATTTTTTTATGTTTTTTTTTTGTCAAAAGGCAAAAAATATATATAAACATAATTGTATAATAATAATAGGTTAGTTGTACCCTACTGATGATGTGTTGCTGCAATAGTAATCCTGCTAACTAATACATAATAATGTGAAGACTTATTATTAGGTATTAAGCTTCTTCCGACTTTTCGCTCCATTTCTGTTCTGTTTTTGTTTAATTTTACAAAAAAAAAAAAAAAACTAATTTGAGTCATCCCTGAAATGTAGAAACCTGAGGGAAGGGATGTGAGGGTTGATTGGTATCATGACTGGTGGTTCTGGTCAAGCTCCCGATTTGACTTCCTGTAGGTGCAACAAACCAGCGTGCCTTAATATTGTTATTCACTTAGTATATTAAACATGTAGAGATGTGCAGGAGATACGGTTGTTGCAATGTTCTTTAGTCAGGGGCCAATTACAAGCTGCCGTGTTCCATATCTCACAGTCGATGCACCTGTACTTGCTGGTGTGCACGTTCATGTGCACTCACGAGGGTTCACCGAAGCTGAATGCATAACATGTAACGGTGCACTGGTTTCGATGGCTGAAGTCATTCTCCTCTTATGAATCCTGATTAATTTGATATTCCTGTGCGGCCACTGTGTGTGATGATACTGTCCTTGCACTCGAGTGGGTCTTCTTAAAAAAATACTGTAATTTACTTGAACAGGCCCCAAGGTGATCATTTTGGTGTTTGTCCGGGTAACGGGAGGATATAAACATAACGGCAGACCTCTCGCTGAAGATGATATTGTTAATTAAATCATGAGATAAAATGCAACGAAACCTAGTGCAGTTTGCAACACCTTGCTGCTCACAACTCCGTCTGCACCTTGGCCTCCTGCTTCGACCCTCCCGCACATCTTGGATAAGCCCCGATGTTATGGGCTAAACAGAGCTAGCTGCGGCATGTTAACCGTCTAATCTCACATGGAGCAATTTCCCCAAACAAGTCATGCAGAGGTAGCGGCGAAGGCGCAGCAGAAGAGGAGAATACAAAGTGAGCGCGGTGAGGAGTGGAAAGCAGGTTACAGAATGCAGGTTATAGACTTGCAGCACGCGTGTGTGTTTGATTGCTGCGTGGGGATGGCAATGTCTTATTCAAGCAGCGCAAGAGGATTCAGTGCAACGCAACACAAGTTGGATGAGCAAGCCGCGGTTGGCACTCGCATGCAGTCGCATCAGCCTGGAACAGATTTTATTGACTCACTACTCAAGCACTTTCTGAAACACTCATTTTGTCATATGTGTGTGTGTAAATCGGATTATTTTGGTTCCTCGTGGACAATCAAATAGGAACACACAGACAAAGTTAAACATATGGAGCTTTTTAATTGGCCAATTCCTCTTGCCAGAGTGTGGGTTTTGGTTTTAACGGGGAAACCAATGGAAAGGAAGAAAAAAGATACTATCTAGGCAGGCATGCATATTGCAAAACAGAGCGTTGCGCAAATTGTCACTGTCCTTCTGCAAGGAGTAAAACAGCCCTTCTGTTCCTTGAATTAATAGCACCATTAAAGTGAATCCATGTTCACTACGGCTTGCCATAAAAACATCAGCAAATTTTCTGGACATATCCATTCTGCAGAGCAGGTAATGACTAACACGGAGGTACAGAATTTAGCACACCACCTGTGCTATTAAGGCCCTTTATGCCTTTTTACCCTGACTTTCCTAGCTCGGCTGGCTGCAGTGAGGAAGCTACAACCACTCATATCTAGGGAGTTATTGTTCAACACTTGTCATGTGTAATCTGCCCGACCCACAGCGCTGAGAATAATTCTTCATATTTCATCACCACACCACAGTGCCATATTCCTTGCAGCTCGCTAAGTTATTTTCCATGTTCCATTATCAAAATTTCAGAGACAAGCGCTCGGGGTGGAAGGACTAAATGGAGAAGCTGAAGTAGTTGGGCTTATAAAAACCTAATGGGCTTGTCGTCTTTGATAAAATGGAGATGTGTATACAACGCGCACGTCACACACGGTTAATGGGAAACGTGCTACCACATTTTTTTTTTTGGGGGGGGGCGGGGGGTTGCTGTTATCTCCAAAAGGATCTGAGAACCACTGCTCTGCGGGTACGTAGGGGGTACTTCAATTGAAAATGGAAAAGGCCTTGACTACATTAGTGATAAACACTGAGATGTGCTCGAACGCTCCATGTGAAGAGTCACAGCCGGTAGGACAATGCATAAGAAAGGAGACGGCGTGAAGTTGTCTGTTGCTCTGTATGCGTTATAATACAAAAGCAAATAAGTACGTTTGACGATGACGTTGCGCATTAAAAGTGTTTAATATTGAAGATTTTTCAAGATCATTGATATTGTGTGCTAAATGGGAGCCAATGTCGTGGCGGTGCTGTGACTACTTAATGCATTTTCTGAGCTGTATGAACCTGTCATGTTGGTTGACTGGATGCACTGACTATGTTAGAAAGCCCCCGATTTTGCACGCCTAAGTAAATGTATGCTTTCAAGAATAATCTGTCGTCTTTGGTGTTTCGGCCAATCTATTTGACGGTCCTTGACCACACCATGATTGACGCAGAGACTAATGTTTATGACTTTCTCCGATGCTGGACAGACAGACGTGTATTTTCTAGTCTTCCTTTCACCTCGTCCTTGTTCACAAAGGTTAACGTTGTGCACCGAGGTGAGCTTTAACAATGTTAGCTCTGTGCTGCTCTGCATTTTCGCTAAGCTCTATGTTTGAGAAAAATATGGGAAAAAGATGATTTCCATGAAGGCTCACCTTGCTCCAATGGCGGCGGCCTAACACCTGAAGCCTTTAACTTGAGCGCTTCTTTTGCAGACATGTCACAGCAGGAGCCCTTGTTGGTGTCCTGGTCACTGTCGGCCTGGTCGCTGTCACCATGGCCACTGTCTCTGAGGCTTGCTCGCTCTGGGTCTTTGAATGTGGAACTACTAGAGAAATGAAAAGGCAAACAAGCATGAGTACGTCTAGACTACATATTTTCTCCCCCTGTGTTAATCGGTTAATAACTCAAACTCTAATTACATTTCTATGAGCACAGTCCCATTTATGACTCAGAGCAAGACATTCTAGGTAGTGCTGTGGCGTTTAAAAGTGAGAGGAGAAAACTAAGGTCTGAGATGCAGTGATGGTAACAGAACCCAACACTTACCTTTGAACAAACTGTTGTCTGCTTCCCATGTAATTAGGCTCAGTGGGGAAACTGTCCGTCTGTGGAAGAAAGGGAGAGTAAAAAGTACAGTATGTACTGGACACGTCAGAAACTATGCCTACTATGGAAAAAGATCTCCAGGTGGTTCATTATGTATGGACACTGGGTGGATATAATAATGAGAATTCATTAGCCCAACAATTGGCTACTTAGGTGTGTAGAACATCAAATGTAGCAGGCAGGTACACTGTTGATCTTGGTACAGCAAAACTGTTTTGACAAAAACTGGTCACATACCATGTTTTTCATTTATTAGTGGGGATACAGGTACATGCGTGTATGTTGGAATGTCCATTATTCTGAATTGTTGGATACGAGGCAACCCGATCCTTTCCAACTGTATCTTGCTGCAGCAATCAATAGAGAGAACATGTGCACCCCTACAAAGACCCTAACATGAATGTATACATTCACACAAAGAACCACTGTGCCGTACTTCCAAGCCACATACTGCATCATACATGCTAAACTCCGTCCTCGTTATTGTACAGCATCAAGCAGTACACTGCGGACTTGATGTCAGCAGTAGCCGCAACTGCTCTCCTTCTCCGTCGTCAATTACAAGAAAACGTGTTTTAATCAAGTCAATTGACATAAAAAGGTCACTATCATCACAGAGTGCTGAATGACCTTTACAGAAATACCTGTCGGCCATCTTCAAACCAAATGAAAATAACAACAGTTTGGAACAGTCAAGACACAGTGCATGCATATCTCACTTGGAAGAGCACAGAAAGAAAGGAGATTCAAAGGTTTTTAAAAAAAGGGTGTAATTATTTGAGTACAGTAATGGCATTCATCACGGTAACACAAAGCCGCAACGCCGTATGGAGAATAATGAACGTATCTGCTAAGGTTTTTCATATGCACAGCTTGGCGCACAGTCGATAGAGTATTTCAATGTCATCTGTGCTCGGTGGTGGCTCCATATGAAGAACAGCGTGTGAAGGTCAGCAAGTAAACCTCCATACTTTGAATTTTTCCATGTGCACTGTGACACCTTCGGCGTTACCCTGAACTCTCCATTTCTTCACAAGCATTAGTCAAAGAAAATACTCATGCGGTATATGAAAGGTTGGACACTAAGAGAAAAACGGGTAAGTGAAATGATTTGGCATTGGAAATACAACAGTGGTGGGATTCTTTTTGTAGCCATTCAGGGACTCATCCTTGGACAGTGTTTTCAATCAGTGTGACACTCTTCAACCTGGATCTGTAAAAGATGGAAGGATGTTGGATGCCTGTGATTTGTAACTGTTATTAAATATTCACGAATATAAAGTGTAGCCTATATACGTATCTATTTTATAAATCACATCCTAGTGGAAGATCTGAACAACAACATTAATAAGCATCTGGTGATCCTGTTTTAAGCTTTAAAAAAAACAAAAACTAATCTCTCCATCTCTTAATGACCTGTTTTCCTTCCAACAAAAGCCAATAAAACACACATATCATCACTACATAGAAGCCTACTCCCTACTAATTAGATGCTAGGTTGGTCTTAAGCCTCCATATCCTACTGTTGGTCTACACTGGTCAAGCTTTTTTCTGCAATAGGCCATTTTCCAGTGAATGGATCAATATCGACCAGGATATTGATCTTTGTTGGCGATGATCACACAATAAACGACAAAGTGATGGATTTCTGTCTTGTCTTGTCTTTTTTTTTTTTTTTTTTGTACATGCATGCAGCATATAAAATGCATACTTAAAAGGTTTTAGGTCTTGCATAATGGCATTACAGCTTTTTTTTAAAAAATCGTCCATAAGTTTAAAACTACTTATTTAAAGAAAAACGATTCCGCATACGTCTTGTTTCTTGGGTTCTTGTACTTCACATGGGTATCTGGAGAGCTTACGTTTGTCTGCAGCCATGGTTGACGATTGCAAAAGCGTGTTACCTTGAATGGTGTGCGGTATCTCGTGTATGCAGCTAGGGCCCAGCGGTCAGAGGGGTACTGAGTACAGTGAGGCTCGGTACCGTAAGTGTAAAAAGCTGCACTCTGTTCTCTATTCCCATTGAGGCTCTAAGACTGACCAAGCAGACAGTGGAGCAATTGAGACAAATGGGACAAGTACGTCAGGCTGTTATTTCACTCCCAGGCCGTGTTGCTGCATTCTGTTCATTTTCACGGGGCTATTTGAGTGTATACAGGAGCACGTGTGTGTGTTTCAGCTATCGGAGAAATTGAGCGTGAACGGAGAAACTGGCAGCCTCTCTTTCGAGCAACTGGACCCGCGGTCTTTTATTCGCAGAAGTAAAAGCATACCCCCACCCGTCATCAAGTCTATAGGGTACGATACGTCTGTTCCTTAATGCCAACAGGAGAACACGTGAAAGTGGCTCCAGATCAAACCATAACTTTGTCATTTAGCCCAGTGTGCCTCTGATGTTTCTACCAAGGGGACGGTTGTTTATTCCTTTTGGAAAACTGTCAAAGTAAGCAAACGAGCCAAATGAGGAAGACTTGGTAAAGGAAAAAACACACAGAAATTGAGGTTAGCAGAAAGAAACCGCAGTGGTGGAAAAACAGCAAAAAGAAATAATAATAATAATGAAATCCAAGGAGTTATGGAGACACTGGACAATAATAACTACATTGATTGCTTGGTGAAGTGGTCAAATCTAATGAGCTGATTGTATACATTTTCCAGGAGGTAAAAGACACACCAATCAATAGGCCTGAGTGAACATAAAGGCATTAGAGTCTCCTGTCTGCCTAGCGTCCAAAATGCCAGCGTAGAAGTCCACCCCGATCAGTTCGCACTGAACTGGCTCATGTTGCTGATCAAAGGTAAGTGGAAGAGCATCCATCAGAATACTTCACCATACAAGCCGACTTCAAGGTAATATACAGCATATTACAAGCCTAGGGATTGTGTTGAATTAAACGGTCAGAATACTTAACTGTGATCGCCATCTATTAACTACAACGATGACATTTCATGGGATTTCTAAGGCACGAAGACCAAACGCTCATCATTTCCAAAACGTTTTCTGTAAAGATGGAGCCAGTTCAGACATGAATGTAGTGAAAAGGATGCAATACTCAGCCAAACCTGTTAGTGGCGCTGTGACACGGGACAGACCGGGAACCAAACATTGGGCATGCAGTTGCACGGACAGGGCGGCGAGTACGAGAGGCCGAACTAGACCGACGATGAAGTGGAACTGTTGCTTCCAGTCAAACCGGACTATAAAACCAGAATAAAGTGCTGTGCTGCGTCTTCCGGCATTTGTTGTTCTTCTCGAGAATGAAGAAGAGGCAGATTTGGCTGCAGTAGCGACAGCAGGCTCACTAGCTCTGGCAGGACAAAAGCGACAACGTACGGCGCCATTGTTGTTTCCGTATTTGGGGTTTTTAGCGCATGCGCGTTTGTTAAGGAGTGGAGCCACGACGCAAGCGTTTTCACGTAAGCCGGGGCAAAACCGCAACTACGGAGCCGGGAAAACGGCGTCTTTCCACTGTGGGACCCGGTTTCAAAAGACCCTGAGAACGCCGGCTTCGTGTGGATCATACGCCGTTTTGATGAAGTATTTATGCGTTTAGGCCTCGGATCGTCTTCGTGTGGATACGCCATAATGTTTTTGGTGAGGTGGAAAATAAAAAGATTTGATGTGTGCCACCTTCTGGCCATCATGGTCTATCAGATAAAATAATGTCTAGTATAGCAGAAAAAAATAAGGACTTTGTATTTTTTTGTCATTTAGTAAAAACAGTGGTAAAAAGTGAAGATATTTTTCTTGTTACATTATTCCTTTTGCTGCGCTTTTGCCATTTTAGCTGTGTCTTTGTTTAATTTTATTTCTACAATTTGCAGCTGGCCAAAACTCAAACAAAACAAAAATGGGCCGCAGGCCGCACTTGAGATATTTCTTCTTTTGTAGCAACAAAGCTTTTTGGTTTGTGTCATAAAAAGTCTTATTTAAGTCTTATGTAGCAACAGAAAAAAAAAGAAAAGACTTTAGTTAGTTTCATTTTGCGAAGCTTTTTAAAAAAAAACAAAAAATCATTTACGATAGTTCTTGGGTGCCTTGTCAGTACAGGTTGATTGTAAAGATCGTTGTCCATCTAATGTTTTCAGTCTTCTACATACTTACATGGATTGCCATTTTTTTAAACCGGACCGGGGAGTGGTGTGTTTTCTTGATCTATAGCTATAAACGATTGAACAATGGTAGTTAAAGAGAGATGGGGAGTAAAGTAAAGTACAGATAAATAAATAGATATCCAAAAAAAAAAAAAATAGTTATCAGTTTCTCAATAGTATAGTACTACAATTTAAATTGGGGGGCATGAAAACATTTCCGTCTCCTGGGAGGAACATGACCAAAAATAATTGAGAACTACTGAGCTACGCAGCAAATAGTTCCGGCGAAATGCAACAGCGACAAACATATTGACGTTCACGCATCCTGTGTATGAAGGCTGTTGCTGATCATCAAGCATCTACGTAAACTGTGTGCAAATGAAAGTTTACAAAACCTTGAACTTGGCAAATCGTACACCCAGATCTTGAAAGATGAGGAGGACAGCCAGGCATCTACCTGTGGATATTCACAATATGTTGGATATACCTGCACTGGCATTAATAAGGGCATGAAAAACATGCCTTATTTACTTCTTTCAAGCCACATTTACTGCTACATCAATCAAATCATGTTTTCCTATGATGATACATTTAAGGTATCTTGAAGCAAAAAGGCAGTAAAAGCTGTGTTTGAAGTGCTAAAAAAAAGTGTTGATTATTCAACTTTTTATTCCGGAGAGGTGCTTTTGTAGAGTGCATCCATCCTTTATAATAATGTTTGTCATTTAATTTCGCAGTCTAAGGGATCTTTCAAGTACATGAAAAGGAAACACTTAAGGGATAAACAGAACTGAACCAGAGAGTTGGTCAACAAAGCCTGCCATTATTATCTTGAGAATCAACTCACGTAGAAATAATGAAATGCAAACCTCCTGGGAGTGCATATCCTTGAACTTGTTCTTATCCTCTACATTGTTCTCATCTACTTATGCAGTATGAATGCACACATAGGACAATGTGTCGATTTTATATTCCTTGAAAAATCAAATGATGGGCTAAACTGAATTTTGCATAAATCAAAATGCCTCAGAAAGCTTGACTTAATAAGCATTCAGTACATTTAAGTGCATTTACCAGAAAACAAAATTACATTTGAATAATATGTTTGAACTCTAAAGCATTTATTCAGGGGCCAAATAACGAATCATACTAATCTGCCCGACAAAAAACAACTCTGCCAACTGAGAAGATCAACACATCCTCACAATTTGAATGCACTGTCACATTCAAACTACAGAAGACACGGGTCCTAGTGTAAGACACATGTTGTCATAAATGTTCTTTTTGAATAAATATTACATACAAAGAAACCTATACTAAATAGACATTTGAAAGAAAATGTGGACGTGGTTCACATCATGTAACACAAATTATGCAGAATGATTTTATATGACTAATTGCAGGGCTCTGAGAAAGTATTTATGTAAAAATGTGATATACCAGGTCATTATATTCATTGGATAATATAAACATGAATATAACCTCATGACATTATTACACTATTGGTAATGGGTTATACTTTTACTAACAAAGTGATGGATAACTTGAAATGTAAATTGAGAATGTCAAGGTGACAAGCAGATGTGCAAGTATTTATTTTTGATAACCAAAAAAGCTCTGACTATCTTGTTGCGTGATCATCCATCCATCCATTTTCTATACCACTTATCCTAATTAGAGTCGCGGGTATGCTGGAGGCTATCCCTGCTGACTTCGGGCAGGAGGCGGGGTACAGCCTGGACTGGTCGCCAGTCAGTTGCAGGGCAGACAAACAACCATTCACACTCACATTCCTACCTATGGACAATTTAGCATGGGGAGAACATGCAAACTCCACACAGAGATGTCCAATGGAGATTCAAACCCAGATCTCCTGACAGTGAGGCCAACATGCTGCCCACTCATCCACCAAGCGGCCTGTTGCATAATCAGATGATATTAAAGTTTATAAGAACTGCATAGAGTACATTTTTTTCTGACAGGAAAAACAAAACAAACAAAACCACCTGCATCTCAACACCACCAAGACCAGTGTAATGGTGGTGGAAAATTGGACACACTCAGGACCTGTTTACATTAAAGGTGACCGTGTTGAGGAGGTTCACACCTATAAATACCTGGGAGTGCATCTGGATGATAAACTGGACTGGACTGCCAACATGGATGCTCTGTGCAGGAAAGGACGCAGCCGTCTGTACTTCCTCAGAATTCTGGCATGTTCATCTTATGCAAGAAGCTGCTACAAATGTTTTACCAGAAAGTGGTAGCTAGTACCCTCCTGTATGCACTAGTGTGCTGGAGCAGCAGCCTGAAGAAGAAGGACACCACACACCTGGACAAACTGGTGAGGAAGCCAGGCCATGTCATTGGCACTGAGCTGAACAACCCAACATCTGTGGCAGAGCAAAGGACACTGAGGAGGCTTCTTTCCATCATGGACAACCAGCATCATCCCATGCACAGCATCATCCCCCAAAAGAAGTGCTCTTTCACTGGCAGATTTACCAACACACCTGTCTTTTCTTAATTACTTATATGAGATGTGGACATAATTTACCAACAAAAAAAACCCATTAAAGATCACTCCAAAAAGTTCCCCAATGTTCTCAACTAAAGCGAGGGTAAACTACATGCAATCTTTGAACATGAATGCAACTAATGGTCAACAAGCAGTGGACAAAAAGGAAATTGTGTTTGTACCGTATTTATAATAGGCCTAGAGTAATTTGATTATGGGTTCAGAGAAGGCTTTTACTGCGTCTACTCGTAAATTAGGTTTTGTTACTCTGTGTGGTAATAATATGACTGAAACATCAATATTTGCTTCCCAAACTATTTACACATCGGCGTGCAAATACAGCATATTTTGTTGTGAAATCACAAGCTGATGCAATGCTATTTAAAAAAAAAAAAAAGCTCAAATGATTGCAATTACTTTTTGAAAACACTGCTGTAAAATCAAGGCAATTTAGGTTGAAACAATGACACAAAAGAGAGACAGTGCAATCCTGGGGGGACTGATAATATAGATATCTGGATTGGTTATTGAAAAGTCTGCAGTCCCATTCACAAGGACTGTTGAGGTTCCCTCGAGCAAGGCACAGAACTACTCAATCCTGTGCATGATGTATTTGTGAAGTGTGTAAAACGGAATTTTACCACAGGGTTCATCGTTGCCACATTATTATCAGTTGCCATTACATTACTCGTAGTAATGTAAACCCGTACTAGTATTATAAGGGTCAAACAGAAGTAAAACATCAAGCTTAATAATGAAGAGAAGCCTTTGATGTTGTTTTGTCCTCTTTTTTATTAAAGAAATGTTGTCCAGTTTTGATAAAGTTGCTGATGTGGCATCGTTCACAGTAGGGTTGGCGATCATTTTTATATACCGGTATAAATGTTTCCAATGATAAGAAAATGACTCATGCCGGTATAAATTGTCATTTTTAAACAAAAAAAGAGCAGAGTTGATTTTTCCTGCAAAAGCGGCGCACTACAATGACACACTGAGTCCTAATGTGTCCCATAGCGGTCCAGAGCAGTGACAACAAAAGAAAGAAAATGTGCATGGCTGAAGGAGGAGGAGAAGCGAGACTATAGCCAAACAAATTGTTGCCAAACGGGAAGGTACCGCTGTAATATTTGGTTTCGTTTAGATCAGATGTGGAGCAGGAGACCAGAATATGCAAAGTTTGCAAAACAACAGTGACAGCAAAAGGTAGGAATATGACAAATGTGTTCTACTATCTGAAGTGCAAACACAGGGTTGAGCATGAAGAGTGTGTCATGAAGCCGGATACAGAGTAAGCCCGCGTGTCTACCCGGTGAAAAATAACAATAAAAAATCTCTTTTGTTCATGGCCTTCCTTCTGACATGAAAAGTAAACCAAAGTGGGGTAAAGGCTTGAACCGACTGGTGCGGTGTCATATCATTTAGTCAAAGACATGATGCCTTTATACACAGTCAAAAAGGAAGGATTTAATTGCTTCCTCCACGAATTTGACCCAAGATACCCAATGAATTCATGAAAGTATTACTATTCTCAGAAAGCTCAATGCCAGCACTGTATCAAGACTGCTGAGAAAAACGGATATGATGAATAGCAATGACTACAGTGAAGAATTTTGCCTCGACTCTGCCAATGAGCTTCAAATGGTTTGCACTTCACAGGTGTGCCTCATCAGGGTTACTTAATGGGATTTCTTGCCTTATTAATGGGGTTGGGACAATCAGTTATGTTGTGTGTGTCCAAACATTTCGCCTGTACTGTATATTGGCCTCACAGCCAAGTTTTTACTTGGTAAAAAACTTTACACGATCAGAAGAAACCACCAATGACAGTGGATCTGATGTTGCGAAAACCATGAAAACCATGCCGTAAAAGCCGTCAACAACTGGAATAGACTTTCTTGCTTTGGACACTGTGTACACAGTGCCATAGGTAAGCTTACTTTTAATCTAATTATAATTATTTATTCAATTATTATAATTAAACGGATTCTTGTTTGTAGCTTTTTATACAAAACTCTGCTGAATTTAATTATATGGTCACACCATCATACACCCCAAAAATATTGCGCTAATGTCCATATTGCTCAACCCGATTTCTCAGGAATCTCTCTCAGTGCGCCACCATTGCTTCCAAGATTATCCTCGCAGTTCACATTCATCACGTCAGTACCACACCAGGTAAGTCGGAGCAGCGGTTTTTCCCCGAGAATGCTGTTATTTATTTCTTTATTTTTTTAATCAGCTCGGCTTGAGGCTGGTTCACAATGTTATATCGAGTACTAAGTTGCCTCCAAAATAACAACTCCCCTAAAGAGATGCATGCAAAAGCGTAAACATTTTAATAGCGCTTTAAAACATGTTACAGACAAAAAGCAAAAACACTTAAAACCATACGCCTAAATGGGCCATTATGTCTTTAATTATCTTTACATCCATACAAGAGCATTGTCAGACAAAAGGAATGAGGCAGATATAAGTGAACCCCTCTTTCTTTTTTTTTTTGCAACACGTTCCCTTCTACGTGTTCTGCATGTGCACACCTGCTGGCATTGTTGTGTTTATCAGCAATACGAGGACAAGAACACAGCGGCCAACTTTGCTCAGAGGGAAGAGTTCTGCTCAGAGCAGGTGTTTGCACACTCATGAACACAATCCACATCTGTGTCGGTTTTGCCTCGGGAGTAAAGGATGGCATAGATGTGAACTCAAACAGACTAAAATACCAAATATAGCAGTTGGTACTTCGACTAAGTAGCAGAAAAGGTTGCATTTTGCCATTAAGGCTCTTCTGCGACATATTCAACCGGTCTGGTACGGACACCAGGGAGTGATTCAGTGTCTTCTGATAAAGTCAAGTGTGCCGACCGAGAACAGCACGAGACCATATAAAGACAAAAAAAACTTTACTCGATGGTTAATTATTCAAGTACACGTGTTGTATTTTTTAGTATTAACGAGTGCTCTTTGTAATCCTGGTGTGGCGGCTACTAATCATGCTCTACCTCCTCATCGATACTTAGTGCACCTTCGCCGTTAACTTAAGTCGTGAGTCAGCACTGTCCTTGCTCTGCCCTCATTAAACCATCGCTAACTCAGCCCAAAAAAAAATCCAAAGCTGCTTTAGAAGGAACAGAGTGATCAAGTTCTTCATACATCAATGACTGCAACCATTCAGCCAAGAGAAATAAACACACGTACAATGTCTCCAGTATACAAATCTCTACGGGGAGTCGGAGCTTTGGTTGGTCAACTTAAACATAACATATTATTAAATTTGCAATTTAATTGCCAATCAATTTAACACCGAGACCGGATTTACAAACCTTGTCAATGTAGACTTACAATGTAATCATAGCTGATATTAAAAGTGGTCAAATCCACTGTTCACAAAATATGGACCAGTCGGTATCTTAACAAGAAAGTATGATGATGGGAAACAACATTAAAAGAACTAAATTAAGCACTTTGAAACAATGGTAGAGGAGCCATTCTTTCCATTTTTTCCATCTCCCCAAAGCCCCCAGCCAAGCCCAGATACAGCCAAGCCCACACAATGTATGCACGCACATTTAATATGAATACATGCACACAAGCTTATATGCACACGCATCATCCGACCGGGTTCTTATTTCACCCCCTCCATAACCAAACACATCATATATCAAATGTCTTGTTTCAGTGCAAGGTGACCTTTTCAGTGTAATGGGTCAGCAATGATGAGGTATCTCCATAAATGGCAACTGCACTAATACAGGGTGGCGCTTTTCCTCTGTTGTCTTAAAGAAGGTTCAAGGGGTAATGCTTTGTCGTCCAACTGCTAGAGGGCACATTCCCCCCCTTTGACTCTTTTAAGTATTTCTGCAGTGCATTAAAAATCTGTCAGACCAGATCCCGCATTAATCGGCAAGCCCACAGACCAAACAATCATAGATAATCTCGGGCTGGAAACATTGGTGACCGTCTGTCGAAATTCACAAATACCCTCCCCTCAAACTTATTTGTCATTTAAAGACGCACGCATCCCTGAGGTTGCCGGTTTCTACTCTGCACTCCTACTCCTAGCACCCATGTCTCCTCACCTGCAAGTACACAGACTCAGGATGTCAGTGTGACACGTTTCCGACAATGTGTGAGGGAACCAGTTTCAGCCCACTAATCTGCAAAGGAAGGGAAGGAGAGTTGTGGCGAGGATAGAGAAAGAAGAGACAGGCACACAACACACTTCCATTCATCATTGCAGTGTCGAGAGTGTATAAATAGCAAGATGCGCTCAGAGTTATCGTTGAGCCCGAGCTTCCACCATAGCAGTGTATTCATTAGGACTGTGTGCAGAGATCAATATGGCAGACATACACACACTGATATGCACTCTGTACTGTTGACGAGATAATCTCATCGCTATGAATTTAGCTCCGGTCGTCAGGAACATGAGCAGTTGCCACGCTTTTCAGCAATGGTAGGCACATGTGGAAAGAATGGGAACGGGTCAGCGAAAGGTGGGGAAGGAGAGATTTGTTTTCCTTCCAAGCGATATATAATGAAGTGCTGCATTTTAGCAAAAAACACAAAAAAATCAAAACAAAAAAATACCCAAAGAGAATTTGATCAGAATGTTAAAAAGAGTTCTCTCTAAGACATGAACCCGGGGTGGGCCCAATTGAGCGCATCCATGTAAGACAAGAGGAAACAATGCAGTATATAGCATTTTCATACACCATTACCGTGGCTACTCCCACCCCGAAGAGAAGACAAAAATGACAAATTCTGTATAGCCACCACACTTCCACGGCCTTTTATTTTGGCAATAACATCTTGGCTTGCCGACTCAGCCGCCTTTGTTGCCACAAACACAGAACAGCCACCGTCAATTCCCTTTAGACATAGACAGGGGGTTGAGACGTGGGTGTCAGATTTCAAACAGGGCTCCGAAAAAAAGTGGGCTTGCTTCCATGCCCCCATACTGACGTACACAAACGTGGAAAAATGCAAAACACTATTCAAATGGCAGTTAACTGTTACACCGGGCAGATATAGTGGCGTTGTATGCGGGCGAAAACGTCTGCCTAACAGTCGTTTGTTTTGACGTGTGCTTAGCTGAAATGAGAGCAAACGGGGGCTGGTTATCATGGTATATCCATCCAATCAATTAATTGCATTACTGATGAAGCTGAAGAAGTGCTTAGCAGTAAAAGACAAGGACAAGGACGGAGAGATAGAGCGAGAGCGATAAATCACTTCCTTTAAAACCAATGAGAGAAGGTGAGAACAGATCCCCGTAATGCCTTCTTCTTCCAGCTGCATGTTGTTTCGCCAGCACATGTCTAGAGGGCACACTGAAGCTCTCTCACGTTGGGGCGCAGCCAAGGCGCTGCAGAGTGCGATCCACTTTGTTTGACTTTGAAAGTGTTTGATTCACAGCTCACAGCGCTACTGCCGGTTCAAAGAATACATCACCCCATCGTGCATGCATATTTGGGCCTTCTGTGTGCTGCACATCTCATTGCACAATTACAGCAAGTTTAGCCGGTCTACACCAATCTATAATTGTGCACCGCCACCACCCTGCTGGAGAGGGGTCTAAGATCCTTCAGGGGTACAGGTAATCCCTACTGGGATGTTCATTCTGATCACAGGACCCAGCAGGACGGGCACTTCAAAGGATAGCCAGGGATAGCGTGCATGCGTGCGTGTGCACGCAGTTGCATGTCAACACTCCTGCACATGGCAGCACATTTCAAGATTCTTGCACAGCGAATGTTATATTTTGTTCGTGTGACGTATGTGACCTTTGTCGGTGCTATTGACTCCTTGGCTGACTTATTCCAGCAAAATGCCAGCTGCGCGAAGGTAAATGCCTCATGTCTACTGGGGACACGAACAGATTTCATTTGGTCACAATCTTGTACTTTTTGTATGAAATGGCAGAAATAGAAGGGGCTGGGGGTGTTTGTATTAAATAAGAAAACAGAGTGAGAGATCAGCAGGTACAAAGTACAGACACATCAGGTGGGTAGGAGTGAGCTTGCAAGGCAGCAGAAAAAGGAGCAAGTTGACAGGTCACAGAAACAAGTAAGTAAAGCGCTGCATAAATAAACGGCATGGTGTGCAGCGGTGTGATTTTTTTTCTCTCCCACATTTCTATTTCTAGGCGAACTAAATATGACCCGCTGCAATTGATGATGACTTTGAATGGAAGCTCTGGTGTCAATAAATTAGGCAGCACAGCCCTGAATATCCACTTCCCCTCCGCCACTGATGCACTGCCAATGCAGTTAGTATCATGGCCATGTCATCTCCAATAGGCTGCTTCCCTTTGAACCGAGCTAATTGCTTTAATGTGTCCGGCCTGTCCGACTAACACAGAGGCCAAGTTGTGTTCTCATATCCTGTGAGTTTCTTGACAATTGGAGGACACTAAATGCCTTTGTTTCCATCCTTTGCCAGATCAGGAGGTCTTTCGTTTTAATTGAATTACAAAACTAATGAATGACAGAATTTAACAAGGCAATCTCAAGACAGACGACAAAAGAACACACAACCTAGGGAGTCACTGAAGTTGCTGCCTTTCAGGTGACGGTAAAATGTTGAAGACCTTTTTTTCTGAAAACTCTAATTAGGGATGGGCAATATTGGTTTTTTTGGCAATATCTAATATGCCGATATAGTTCAAACCTCAATTTCAGATTCCGATATCAACCGATACCGATATGTGTAACATCACACATGTCCTGTTGTGCAATAAACACGTCTGCTGAAAGCTGAAGGACACAGCATCAACAATTAGCTTCTCTATGTGGCTGTAAACAACATTATACAACTCAGGTAGGCAAATATCTGAGAAATACTTGCGATTGGGCATGGCAAAGTGTGGCTCGAGGTACTTCACCAGTTCAGTGAATCTGACGTCTTGGGAGGATAGAAAACCGCTGGTTGGCGAGTGGGATACCTTCTACGATTTTTCCAATTGATGGTTTTCGCCCTGGGAATTAGAAGTATTAAAGCAAGAAGTTTTGTAACGTTTTGCAGTCATTGTAAATTGCGAGTTCAATATCCACTCCACAGTTAGAGCGAGCAAGCTTATAACTAGCGTCACTTACCACGTACAAGTTTCCAATAGCAATTGCAATATGATGGCGTTATCATTTGTGCCGGGAAATACGGGAGCCCACAGGCCCATATGCCGGTATGCAGTTTTTGTGGTTACATCGGTTTGATAATACAGTAGGGGGGAAAAATTGTACCAATATTAAATTTTGATGCCAATATTGGGCCTGTAATAATTGGTGGGCCTTTATTATGGGACATCCCTAATTGTAAAACAGAAAACATTGTCCACCAGGGCGTATTATTTAGCACCTCTCTTCAAACAAAAAAAATTCTAATCCCAAAAAAGTAACATTGTATCATTGTTCTATTCTATTCAAATATATCAACAGAACTTGTAATTCAGTCGTTTTTAAACTGGGGGCGTGCCCCCTGGGGGTCACGGGGCTGCCACAAACACTTTTAATTATTACCATATTTTTCGGGCAGGAGGGCGCTGAAAATTATTTTATCTTTACATTTTATCTCCAAAATGGGAGTGCTGCAAAAACGTTTCGGAACCACTGCTGTAATTGATCACATATATTTTTCTCATAAAATTCACAAAGTATTAATTATGTTCCCACCATTTTCAGACCTGCTAAACTTGAAGGCATTTTCTAAGTACTCCCCGCGCCCGGTAGACCTATTGAAATTTTTGTATATATGTTTTTATTTTGTAAAAAGCCTTTAAAATATATTGCATGCATTAATACTACATATCATGTGTATTTAAAGACAACGTGTTACTATAAGTATGAAAATTACATTCAGCATTCAGTATTGTTGTACAATGCAATGCACCACAGGGGGCGAAGGGCCTCCTGGTCCCGCTTTGGACCCCTGTGCTCTTACTGCTCTTTGCAGTGTTCTTCGGGTTTGAGCGTGCAATGTAACGTCAACTCGGTGAGAAACCACGACTCTCGTATTTAGCTTGTCAGCTCCCTCCCATCATTAAGCAGGCCCACAAACCAACCCTATTTAAAAAAAACCACACCCTGCATCTCAGCTTTGTTGTCAGTGACAAAGTGTATAATTAGTATGAACTTTATCTTTTAGTGTTGCACTTTTTTGCTCTTTTATTTTTATTTGTACAATTATATTATATTGTACATGTTTTTCATTTATTATTAGTTCGTTCTCATAATATTTTGACTTGATTATCATAATATTTTCACTTTTTTCTCAAACTTGCTTTGCCCCAAATTGCAACTTTGACTTTTTTGTTCTGGTTTAATTATGTTCTTAGAATGTGTTGAGGCCAATAAAAAAAAGCCTCTACGGCCACCGGGGCACACTTTGGACACCTTTGTCTTATAACATTAATTTTTTGGAAAATGTTGACCCAGTATTCGTGCAGATGGGCTGTACACCCTCTGAACAAGTCGTATACACACAGGTGGTCCACAACGTTAGGATTGTTTTGGAGGTGCATGTCACACAGTTTGCAGGCGCCCCAACACAGGAGCATTTCTTAGATTGAACTTGAAACAGAAAACAGCAACATGCACCACCATGCGTACCTGGAAAGCAGCGAAGCTTCAAAATGTGTGTAGAGTACATTTAGTAAGTACATTGGCTGCCTGAAAACATAATCATCAACTTGATGCGAGTATGAGAGGTGTGTAATTATACAATTTCAGTTTGTTTTTTGGTGAAGGTATAAAAACCATTCAAATGACTGGTTAGTTTGAATGGTAAAGCTACGTGATCTCCCATTCCCAAAGTCGCTGTCTGGGTAGGATGTGCACTCGTTTTGCGTAGGGCCTTTTGTAGTGATTTGTTTAAGTGTGTGTTGTTTCTCACTGCTCCTGTCTTGCAGTCTGAGACTTCCGATGTTCATCGTGACATACACAGCTTTCCCCTGATTTGTTAAACGCCATGATTTATTAATGAAGGACAACGTAAATATGGAGCTCTTCTGTTCCGGGGCTGTGGGTTACGTTGCTGGTAAAATGCTCTGAAACAAGCTTGTGTGGTACGGTGCCAGATAAAATGCCACTAATGGCACGTAATCATCTCATCCCTCAAGACACACTCGCCCATCTCCCTAAAATCTTAGATCTATCACAAAGACTCGAACATCAAGACAAGGAGAAATAAGTAAACAAAGATCGAATTACACGTGCAAATTCAGATAGCCCTAGAGTTAAATAAAGAGACTACACAGCGGTTAGTTCATTCATTCATTCAGTTTCTATACCGCTTATCCTCATTAGGGTCACTGGGGGATGCTGGAGCCTATCCCAGCAGACTATGGGCAAGAGGCGGGGTACACCCTGGACTGGTCGCCAGTCAATTGCAGGGCACATATAGACAAACAAACACTCACATTCATACTCTAATGGACAATTTTAGAGTGGCCAATTAACCTAACATGCATGTTTTTGGAATGTGGGAGGAAACCGGAGTACCCGGAGAAAACCCACGCACGCCCGGGGAGAACATGCAAACTCCACACAGAGATGCCCAACGGAGATTTGAACCCGGGTCTTCCTAGATCTCTTGACTGTGTGGCCAATGTGCTAACCACTCAGCCACCGTGCGGCCCAGAGGTTAGTTATTGGGGAAATTGTGAGACTATACACGGAGCTAAAAGAAACACATTGGCGTTGCATTTATGAACAGTTTCAATGGTGGGCGGACACAAGGGACTTTGAAAAAGTTACTCAGTCTGGCTCAGTAATGCCAGGTACAACCCCGCTTTCATCCCATCACACCCAATCCCACGGAAGGCTGCAGAGAATAGCGGCTATCTTAAGATGAAGGGGAAAAGGGAAATTAAATAAAGAGTGTTTTTCTAATCCACTGCCTCAGTGGTCTCTCAAGTGTGGGAGCAATTTCAATATAATATACGGCAGAGGATGTGATAAGACACAGTCCAGTTATGGGCATCAGTGTGTTTGCGTGCTCGAGAGTGTGTGCCTCTCTTGAAGGAAGGGTGTTTCAAGGTTCGGACAAATGCAAGATTGTCACGCTCATAAAAGAGAAGAGGCTCTGGCTCGAAAAGACTAAATCCTGTGCCTGGAATACACAATGAAATTACACCCACCCACCCACCCACACACATAAATCTGCCTGAATTATGCAGACTGAGACCGTTCCCAGAAGAAGTCATTTTAAACATTCGCTTGAGCTTCATTGTTGGGAAGCGTACGTGCAACTTTTAACAGAGCAAGGGGGAAGCAAATACTTTCACAAATTCACACTGGTTAAATGATTCTATCCTCACCTCTTCATGACATTTTCTTTTAAAGGTGTATTTGAATGCACCCTATCACTGCCACTTACTGTGCATACCTGTATACGGTCGTTTGAATGAGATGGAGTGAAATATTGTATCACAACGCTGGATTCAGTTGACTTGTGCCATGACCGTCGGGTATATTTCAAAGTAAAATAGGCCTTTGCCAAGCAGGGAGTGACAAATGACGAGAACCCCCTTTGTCCTTGTCACCCTCACTTCAACTGAAGGCAGCATGCTGCCACCTAAAGGCAGCGTTTAGTGTCTTTAAGTGGCAGTTGCCACAGTCTCCCACTTTGCTTCTACGTCCCCTGCACCCCCATTACCAGGGAACCTTTCTGATTCACTTGTAATTAAATGAAATGCATGGAAACAACTAAATGGCCGGCCACTTAAAAGAAACCACTCAATAATCTAGAGACTTTTGATGACAATGAGTTCAACTTTCCCAAAGAGTCAGCACATGCTAAAAACCGTATTGTACAGGACAGAGGACACAAAAATCCTTCTGAGCATTGAGGAATTTTGCAACAGACTGGGTTTAACCTTCATTCTCCAGTAAGTAATTCCCTTAAAAACGCCTTAAGCGGAATTAAGCGTCATTAGGTATCCTCCATCTCCTTATCCCAGGAATTCCCCTTGCAAATAAAATCAAGCTCTGTACTGGGCCGGTTGCTGACACGGTGGTGACAATGATAAGGCCAGCCGAGCTCTGCTGATATGTTCGCGTTATTCCTCTCGCTCAGCAGTAGACCGAGCTGTGCCTGTATGCCGATGCGCTGCTATAAAGCATCATTAGAGGCCGAGAGCATTGTGAAGAGAGCTTTGCAGACTTGCAGGCTGACAGTAGCAATGCAGGTGCATGTGAAAGCAACCGTACTAAGGTGCCCTTGTGAAACTGATAGAGTGGAAGAGCATATCACCAGCTCGATCCTTTTATATGTTTTCCTATTAAGCCTCTTCTTCACTGGACGGCTGTAGTGACAGATGGGCTGAGGGGCCTTTGGATCGATGGACGAGGAATTTTGTCTTTGTTTCCTGACATCTTTCCCCATACCCACTTTCCTCTGACTCAGGTTACTTACTGTCCACATAAAGAGAGAGAGCAGTGGCAGGGTGGAATGGAAAATGATATGCTTCTGTAGAGCTTCTGAAGAAACGTAATGCCTCAAGACATCTCCCTCTGCATTGTTTTTTGTTGAATAATACAATAGAGCACCCAACATGCCTCACACTTCCATGGAACCCACTTACAACAAAACACTAAAGAGTTCCTTGTTACTGCCCCTGCTACTTTTTCCTTTGACAGTCGGAAGATGGTACAGAAAGGAGAGTGCAGAACTCTCGTGCAGCATAATTTATCATCACTATATCAGCAAAGAAATAGCCTGAAAAGTGGACCAGCAATTATCCTGTCCCTCTGATTACCAAGTCCTAACGCTCTTTGTGCTGGCCTTTGCCCTTTGCAGCTGCCTCTTAATAGAAGCATGGTTGAGAGGGAAACTACAGACAGGGGCCTTCCTCCCTGGTGGGAGTGCGTCCCAGTTGATCATATGCATTGTCACGTGAATGTCCACCTCAAATAGGGGGTGCAAATGACAACAGACAGCTGAACTAAGTCATGTTTAATTGGACATAATACTAAAGAATGCAGTAAACAGCTTTGGCGAACACGACAGTGACACTGTAGGATTCAGCTCAAGTTTCTACTCAGTAAAACAGTAAGCATCTCAGTCACCTTCAGAAGACCATTGTCCTACAATTAATGTACTGCTGCAGTCCTTAATCCTAGTCTGGCACGACAGACCTTTAATGAGCTTTACGGATAAAGACACAGAGAAGTTATCACATTAGAGACTTATACACCCAAGTACTCTTCACAAAGATGCTTAAATAGCTGTTAAAAATACCTTCAATCTGCTAATCTTGGAATTAAAATTGATAGAATTAAAAACAAAGTCCTTACAACTTTGATTCAACTGCTTTGAAAATAGTAAAAACAAGGTGGACTCCTTTATTGCATGGAATGGTAGCTTTTAGGACGAACGTATTAGTTTCAAATATACTGTTAAATGCTTCCAGACCCGACTGCGATTGGAAAATTTCAGCAAAGTAGGATTCAATATTCAAAAATCAAATATATTTGTAGTTAGAGCAAAATAAGCGTTTATTACTTTCCAAAACTTTTTTTTTTTTACATTAGAGCCCTGTACACATGAAATAACATACCTATACTTGCTTTTATACTCATATTACCTAATACAGTAAACAAGACATAATAATTTACAAGTTTGGATTGGCAAAGTTCCAAGTTTTTGTAATATCTTGATCAAAATGGGGGTTGATCGCACAAAATAATAAAAAAAAAGATCAGCCATCGTCATCCTATCATTCATCCTCACTATGATATTTTTCACTTAATTGATATGCAGGACAGGCAGTCTGACACACAGACGTACACTCAGACACTAGTGCTACCTCTGTTTACACCACCGCGTGCAACTCTTGTGAGGAGAGTACGGGATCCCTGAAGTGACACCGCTTTCAGCATAGCAGGTTACCAAACTAACTAGTTAGTCAGCAATTTACTGACTCTAAACTTTAGAATGGGTGAGACTGAGTGAGGAAGGAGGACAAAGCAACAAGCCAAAAACGTACCACTTCCACATGGAATCGGAGCATAACTTTTTTTTGACTCTGCAGCCATTCAAATTCAAATGTATTTGTATAGTGCCAAATCACAACAGTCATCTCATGGCACTTTACACATAAAAGTGTGAGAACCAACATAAAAAGTGAGAACCAACTGAAATCCCACAAGAGCAAGCATTTAGAGACGGAAGCAAATAAAAACTCTCTCTGGGGAAGAAACCTTGGACAGAACCCAGGCTCTGTGGGGCGGCCGTCTGTCTTGACCAGTTGGGCTGAGTGATAAAATAATAGAGGCATACATGGTAGATCAAGCCAGTCTTAGTCCAAAGAACAAAGAGAATTGTCTCTGATCCATATCAGCATATCAAGGTCAGTTCTAACTGTATGCTTCAGCCAAGAGGTGGGTTTTGAGTTGACTTTTAAATAAAAAGAGTGTGTTTGCCCCCCCCGGATTGAGTGGGGCAGATGGTTCCATAAATGAGGAGCCTGGTAATTAAAATATCTACCTCCCATTATACTTCTAAAAATTCCAGGAGTGACAAGTAATAATTAAAGTTAAAGATTAAAGATTTTTTTTTGCTTCGGCTTACAAAAAAATAATTCGCTTTACAAAAGTTTGTCCATCTTACCAAATCTTGTTTTTTTGGGAATTTTCTTTATTTACCATTTTTTAAGGCGCATGCTAAAACATACGGTGTACAAAAAAAGGCAACGGAAGCAAAAGAGTGAGTTTGGTTGAACTTTATTCTACTATTTAACAATACACTCCCTGTATTTGTGCCATCAGTCTCGTTCTCAGTACACTGTTCAGCAATGATGCCGGCTTTTGCAAAAGCTCGGACAAGAGTTAAAGCGGATAACTTAACCCAGGCATCCCCAATCCATTCACATATGGTGCGTAACTCTCCCGGTGCTCTGCAAAAATGTTGTTCTGCACCATACTGGTAGTATACCTACTGGAGGCATGGCGGAAGTGTACGTGCACTACGTATGACGTAATGTTTTCCGATTGGTTTATCGCTGCCAGTACTGTACTGTACTGCACTTCGCTGCGTATTAAAGGTAAGAAACTTTTAGAATTTTAACTCAATATACATTCTATTTCAGGTTTTATTGTTACATTACATTTGTATTAAATGTACAGTATTAAATGTGAAGAACAGTGGGGTTTTTTTCATTGTATGAGGGGTCTTCCAATTTTTCCTGTTATATGTTTCTCAGGTTAAAAAAAAATTGGCTTACAAAAATCTTTTCTGAACGAATTAATTTCGTACCCGAGGGTTTCACTGTATTCAATTCTTAATTGTACTGGTAGCCAGTGCAGTGAAGCTAATACGCGAGATATGATCTCTACTTTTGCTTCCAGTTAAGAGTCGAGCGGCCGACTTTTGGGACCAAGGACTATGACTACAGTTTTAATTGCGTTCAACTAAAAAAAATTCTGAAGTCATCCAGCTCTTGTTTCTTGTTTACATGGAGTTTGGACAGCTGACCACCTTGGTTAGGTTTCGTTGATAAGTACAGTTGTGTGTCATCTGCATAGCAATGGAAATTGTTTTCTAATGACATTACCTAAAGGGGACATGTAAAGGCTGAATAATACTGGTCCTAGCACTGAACCGTGAGGGATACCATGATTGCCCTTCACGTGTCTGGATTCTTTATTACTAACGGATACAAACTGCAGGCGATCTGACAGATCAGAGTGACACCATTTTAATACAGTTCATTTAATGCCAAAAGTGACTTCTAATCGCGGTATTAGAATTTGGTGGTCAATTGTGTCAAATGCTGCTGTAAGGTCTAGTAAAATCAATACTGAAACAAGGCGGTGAGGAGGTTGTTAGTAATTTTTACGTTTTTCTTTCTACAAATGTGTGGGGATGGGATCTAACTCGCAACTAGAAAAGTTTGAGGAGGAGATTGTAGAAGCTAGTTCAGAAGGGTTGTGTCAGTCATTGCCTTTTCCTCGAAAGTCGCCGTGTTGGAGGAATGTACAGTATAACACCAGTTATTGGGGGGAGGTGGTTTATTTGGTGTTTAATAGTAGCAATTTTATTGTAAAAAAAAAAACATGAACTTTGTTAACCCAGCCAGAGTGCTGAAGAGGAATTAGTGGTTATTGAACAACTTCAAGTTCAATTGAGTAGTAAGCTGTTCCGGCATTACACAGGGCTTTTCTTTATTTCTTGAGGCTCTTGGCTGCAAGTTAAAGTAATGTAATAAAAGGCAATCCCTCATTGCCTTGTATGTTTTCACTAAAAATGGCCATAGTCAACCACAAAACAGCAAGTTCATTCATTAATTAGTTAATAAATAATAATTATTTTTTTTAACCATGATAGAGTGAGGGAGTGATGTTTGAACCGCAATGCAATGAGCAACGACTGTACTGCCATGTATATATTTTAGGAGTGTGACATAAAAAAGGAACTATGTTGATATTATTGATTATTGATACGCTCTCGCCGTGTATTGTAAAATACAGCCCTTATAAACGTCTTCCACTGTTTCTCTTTGCTGTTTTACACGTCATCCAGGAGGTGCTTCTCACAAAAGAGGTAGTAAATTGAGTGGAAGTCTCAGAAGAAGAATACAAAGCAGCAGAAAAAAAACAAACAAATGTCCTGTTATGGCCGACTCCAGCAGCGATGTTAAACTGAAAGAAGCACCAGCATAGTTAAAAAAAAGTGTGGACTCGCTTTGGCTTTATAGCATGGATGGGACAACGCTGGACTTTGCAGAATGTAAGGGGTGTCTCACAAAAATGACACACGGGTGGCACGGCAAACATGCACATCCAGCCAGTTCATCACAATGCTTGCAGAGAAAACTGTGCCTAGTAAAAGAAATGTTGATTTTTCTATCCAAATGCTAAACGTTGTATTATTCAATCAAAACACACGTGATGACACATTTTGGTGTTTACGTGTGCTACCTTATCCGGGTCATTCTCTGTCCCTTTCCAGTGATTTCATCACTACTACTATACTGTATGAGTTTTTTTTAATGACTTGGAAAAAGTGTCACTGTTTGTCTGACACCTAAATTAAAATATAAATATAGTTATAATATAATATATATAATAAATGTATAATAAAAATCCTGTTAACATTTATGTTGCACTAAAACAGTCACAATTTCTTGCACCACTGCTGGTTAGAGTCTGGTTAAAATATGCTGAAAAATACCCATTCATTTTCTGCACCACCAGTCCTCATTGTGGTCACGGGTATGCTTGAGCCTATCCCAGATCAAATATAAAAAATATAAGATATAATTTTTTTAAATTATGTTCCACTCCACAGTACTAATATATTACAGTTGTTGTGAGCTATGTATCGAAAATCGTATCATATTATGAGGTACCCTGTCCTAATATATTCATTGGAATGTACTATAACTGAGATGGAATTATGAGCAAGTTTAATACTTGACTGCTTACAACTGAGTCATGAGCTATTGTGTTTACTTCACAGCAATGTAGATTCCAGGAAGTGATTGATTATTAATAAACAACCGAGGTTGAAAACTGCTTGGAGAAGCTAGCCGTGACATATTTCAAATGCAAATAATTTGTGCGGATGTCACTAGACCCCCTCTAAGGGGGCACAATCATTTTTAATCCTTCTAATGCTGCCTTCCTTTTTCTCTCTGTGCTCCGCTGCCACCATGCCCATCTCTACCCTCTGTCGCTTTCATTTATTAAGACAAATCATGTAGACGCTGGACGTGGATACTTCATTACGGTGCTCACGTGGGAGTGCGCGTAACAGTGTAGGAGAGTAGGGAAATTCCCCTTACCTGTATGATGGACATGCGGTTAGTAGGTGTGTCTGTAGTGCTGGTGACTGGGCCTGTGAAGCTGGTGTGGCATCCCATGTGGCCTTGGGGAACGCTGAGGTTATTGGCAGTGGGCTTAAGGTACATGACCTCTGATCTCGGTGAGCTGAGTGGCAGGCGTGTCTGGTAGTCAAAGTACATGGGAGAGGTGGCCAAGGAAGGACTGCTTACCACATTCATCACATTCATGGCATCCCGTTCCTCCACCTCACTCTGCACCAGCATGATGTCGTTCTTGTTAATCTTCTTTTTCTTTCCTTTGCCCAGCTGTGGATGCGAGTATTCTGCGATCCGACAATTGTAGGTTCGTATCTCCTTGTTTTCCCTCTTGCACTTGACAGCTATGGTGACCATAGCAGCCAGAAGCATGATTGAGATTATACTCAGAGTCACAATGAGAGGCAGGGACATGTCCCAATTCTGATTGTCATCTATATGCAGCAGTCCATCAGCAGGATGTCCATTGGAGGCCTTGATGATAAGCCTCGCAGCAGCAGTGAGGGTTGGCTTGCCGTGGTCCGAAACTCGGATGATCAGCTCAACAGTGGGACTGACATTGTCCCAGAAAGGGTGGGCTGTTCTCACCTCACCAGTCACTGGATCTATATCAAAAAGATGCTCCTCATTCCCATCAGAGATCTCGTAGGTGAGCCTCCCGCTCTCACCGTAGTCATTGTCAACAGCCTTCACTGTGGTGACGATGTAACCAACCCCGACATTTCTCGGCACATGGATTTCCGCAGTGTCATTTTGTAGAAGAGGTAGAACAATGACAGGGATGTTATCATTAACATCCAAAACACTGATGCGCACTGTAGCATTGCTCTCCAGGTGTGGCGATCCAGCATCTCGAGCAAGAACCTTGAAATCAAAATATTTAATCTGCTCATAGTTGAACGATCTGACTGCATATATGGCTCCATTGGCAGCATTCACATTCACGTACGTGTTGACATCACCCCCACTCACATTGGAGTTAATAATGCTGTAGTACACAGTACCATTCTGTCCGAGATCTGGGTCGTGAGCGAGGACCGAACCCAGGAATTCTCCTGGAATGTTGTTTTCTGGTATCTGCAGTAGGTAAACAGACTTTGTAAAGCGGGGGACATTGTCGTTCTCATCAAGAATCTTTACGGTGAAAGATTTTGTGGAGTTTAGAGGGGGAATACCATTGTCTTTGGCCACGATGGTGACATTAAACTCATCTTGTGCCTCTCTGTCCAATGGTCTGTCAGTCACCACGGTGTAGAAGTTATCATAGTTCTCTTCTAGTTTAAAAGGGACATTACCAAGTACTCTGCATTGAAGCTGCCCATTCCTGCCGGAGTCCTTGTCTGTGACACGAACCAGCGCAATGACAGTGCCTGGAGGTGCTGCCTCGCTGATGGCTCCCTGTCTTACGGACACAAAGCCAATAGAGGGCCAGTTATCATTCCTGTCAAGCACTTTAACGGTGACTTTACAATGGCCTGGGATCGGATTGGGGCCGAGGTCCTTTGCCTGTACGTCAATCTCAATAACCGGGCTCTCTTCGTAGTCAATTTCACCCTGAATCTTTATAACCCCTGTTCTGGAATCTATGGAGAACAGCTCCCGGATTCGCTCTGGAGCATAGCCACTAAAAGAATAGACTACTTGTCCATTGTTGCCTTCATCCGGATCCGTGGCATTTAAATCAATCAACACTTTACCAGGAGGTGAATTTTCAGGAATTTCAACAACATAGGAGGGCTGGTCAAACACAGGGCTGTTGTCATTTGAATCGATAACTTTAACATTTATCTGCATGGTACCAGACCTTGGATATTCTCCGCCGTCAGTGGCTGACAAAATAAGGGTGTGATGGTTTCTTTCTTCTCTGTCAAGTGGCCTTTGAATAACCAATTCCGGGAACTTGGTTCCATCCCCACGTGATTTTACCTCCAAGGAAAAGAGATTGTAGTCGTTGCGCGTTATCTGATAAGTTTTCAGACCATTTTCCCCTGCATCTGGATCATGCGCACTAGTCAAGGGAAAACGTGTCCCCGGAACTGCATTTTCTGATA
Source organism: Oostethus manadensis (assembly GCA_024372805.1). Lineage (NCBI taxonomy): Eukaryota > Metazoa > Chordata > Actinopteri > Syngnathiformes > Syngnathidae > Oostethus > Oostethus manadensis. The sequence continues at coordinate 1,992,733 of QODF01000006.1, forward strand.
TGTCAATATCAATCTGATCTGAGGGGAAAATAGGCGAGTTGTCATTAATGTCTTGGATGTCTATTTTAATCATGCAGATCTCCTTGTCATTGGCGAACACCTCCATAGAGAGCTGGCACTTGAGATTTCTCTTACACAATATTTCTCTGTCAATGCGTTGCTTGGTATAGAGCAGTCCACTCTGGGGGTCCACGTCAATGAGATGCGGCGCTGAATTCTCCAACACCCTGAAGTTGGCTTTCTTCCCCTGCCCTCCCTGCCCAGTCTGTTCCAAGCCAAGTCTGGCATCTTTGGCGATGTTTCCGATTACCGTCCCTGGTCCTTGTTCCTCCGGGACAGAGTAATTCAAGTTTTTCAATGTCAGGGCTTGAGCCCATAAGATGAAGAAAAAGAATATAGACAGATACATCCCCTCTCTGTAAAAGTAGCTACAAGCTGTCTAGTCGCTGTGTTCCTTTTGACCTGTTGATATTGTGTTACAACTGGGTATTCTTACTTAGGATCAAAAAAGGAGTCCTGTTCATCATGTGAGGTCTTGACATTTGCCTTAGCGGAAAGTATTTTATCTGTCGCACTCCCCTGCCTCTCCCAGCAATCAGTGGTGCTGAACATCTAATTTATATTCAGCGGCGCACTCGGAGTCATCTGAGCAATAATCGTGATCCACTCACCAAACCGAATAGTCCTTGTGAAAGCCAATTGATACCACCTAGAAGAAAGCACAAAAACATATGCATCATGTGTTTGTCATATTGTTAACCTCATCAATACAACAGACCGAATCTACTAGGGCAAAATAAGATCCACCACTGAGCCCAAATGGAAATACGGCTCATGTGATATTCATCTCAACAATTATGGGGCAGCTTGTCGTCAATTAACGGCACAGTTCTGGCACACTGGCAAATAACGACTCCCCTTGTATCTCATGTACCATTTCTCCCATGTGCAAATCAGAGGTTGATAACGAATGGTGCGTTCTCGTCTGGTGGAACTGTCCAACTTTAATGCTAAGGCAACACTGCAGGCTTAAAACCGGAGGCGGGCTGCTGTGGCACCATTTAAGTAAGTGCGTATAAAACGAGCCTCTTGCGCGCATTACCCGATCCGCGTAATGCGGATATTTAAAATGAGCCTCATAAACATTCAAAAGATGAGCTGCCAACATCACAGCAGAACCCTGTCATTCCCTCCGCCGGTGCTCTCTGTGTCTTTCCCTGCAGGACTCAAGCGTAAAAGCTTGTTGCATCCTCGGAAATCCGTTGCAAAGGAGACAATAAAAACCAAAGTGAACTTACCAACATAGATGGCATAACAGCCCGAAAACCGGTCCCGAAGGAGGACATTAAAAAGGTACAACGTGCATCCCTTTCTTTGCAGGCTACAATGCAGCGCAGAGGGAAAGAAATAAATAAAAAAAAGGCTCCAGAAAAGTCTGACTGTAATGTCAATGAGCTGAACTCCTCTCCGCCGGGTGATTAGGATGCAGGGGCTCGCCTTCTGCTTGCAGTGAGTCACCCTTGCTCACGCAAAGGGAGGCGTCCAGACGCGTGACAAGGTAACACGATCCAAAAAGGGGCGACCGGTCCGTGGGTTCCTATCCCGTCCGGATCGGAGCAGCGGCGTGGTGTCCTTGCCGGCGTCCTTACCCAAAGTGCCACGGAGGAGGGGAGAGGCAACAGGGCGTCTGCGTTCGGGGTCTAGTCTGGGCAGTTTTTCTCGGCTGTCAAAAGAGCGCGCCTGCAAAGTGCGGTGCACGTGTGGACGGGCGCCGAGGAGAAGCGCGCTCCCTCGCACGGAATGAACTCCGTGCGCGGACACGGCGCATTAAAACGTCGTCTGCGCTCCCGCGGCAGCCAATCGCTTTGAGGAGGTGGGGAAAAAAGGAGGGATTCAAACGCAACAACCGTCCCAGACTACAAATGATGGGCGGCACTCGTTGGCCACCAACACTGCGTGTTATTTTTCAAAAAAAAACAACCTCACACTCCATTGTTGTTTACATCGCAGAAAGCCGGCAGATGTGTGGCCCAAAAAGGAAACGTCCGTTAGGTCGTTACTCAACAAGCTTTCAATTCTGGATTTCTGAATTCAAACCCCCCACCCCGTCCTTTCTTATTTAAAAAAAAACCCACACCCCCTCCTTATTTAAAAAATGCAATGCACTCAAAGCACATGGATAGATGTAATGCAGCCGTACTGTATTTATGTCAAACACTCCGCTGGAATTGCTTGACTCTAATTAAATGATTGCGCAACAAACACTTAGCATTGTTTTGCATTGCAGTGGTTGTGCGTTAATCTGTGAGTGTTATATTGACACGCATAGAGTGGAATGTGGAAATTAATGGGAAAAAAGTGAGATCTCCTGAGATCCTTAGGATCTCATCTCTGCTGTTTGCAGACGATGTGGTCCTTATGGCCTCATCAGGCTGTGACCTTCAGCGTTTACTGGAGCAGTTTGCAGCTGAGTGTGGAGCTTCTGGGATGAGACTCAGCACCTCCAAATCCGAGGCCATGGTTCTCAGTCGGAAACGGGTGGACTGTACCCTCCGGGTTGGGAGTGGGGTCTTGCCTCAGGTGGAGGAGTTCAAGTATCTCGGGGTCTTGTTCAC
>QODF01000006.1:1995535-2049333 GCA_024372805.1 Oostethus manadensis
TACAGAAAGAACGAGATCGCGGATACAAGCGGCGGAAATGAGTTTCCTTCGTAGGGTGGCTGGACTCACCCTAAGAGATAGGGTGAGGAGCTCGGCCATCCGGGAGGAGCTCAGAGTAGAGCCGCTTCTCCTTCACATTGAGAGAAGCCAGTTGATGCCTCCCTGGTGAGGTGTTTCGGGCAAGCCCAGTCGAGAGAAGGCCCCGGGGAAGACCTAGGACACGCTGGAGAGACTATGTCTCACAGCTGGCCTGGGAACGCCTTGGTGTCCTCCCGGTGGAGCTGGAAGAGGTTGCCGGAGACCGGGAAGTCTGGACTTCCCTACTGAGACTCCTGCCCCCGCGACCCGGACCCGGGTAAGCGGAAGGAAATGGAATGTAATGGAAATGTAAGATGGAATGACAGCACTGGTAATTCTGAAGTCCCCACAGTGGGTGAGTTTACCTTGCTGAAACGCACCATAATCAGCTGATGTCAATGAAAGGAACTGAATCACGGGAGAGTTGTTCATTTTACTATTATGAAAGCCTCTGTGCACCTCTTGAAGTGAGCAACCACCATCCCAATGACAAGAAGTTTTAAAAAAAAGGCAGAAAGAAAGCCATTTTTGACTAGAGTCAGGGGCTGCTCGTACAAACATTTCCTGTGAAAAGTAGTAAAAGTAAGGTATCCATGTGACATGGAGATACAATGGTACTAATAACCTGCATGGATTTTACAGGAAACTACAAATAGTAACAGTATGTTGGGGTCTATTAATCTGGACTACAATTGCACTCGTATGTTTTATAACGTTTTGGGAGTATTCAATAGATTATGACCATAACATATTCTAGTAAACACTTGCAACATATGTTATATGTATATATGTTCATCCAACTCGTTTTTACACCTCTTTTCCTCCTTAGGGTCAAAGGTGAGATGGACCCCATCCCAGCTGACTTGGGCGAGAGGTGGGGCAAACACTGGAATCATCACCTGTCACTCACACTTTCGGACAGTTAAGCATAGCATGCACGATCCTTTGGGATGTGGGAGGGAGACGAAGGAAACCCACGCACGCAGAAGGAGAACATGAAAACCGCACATGGAAATCTCCTGCCGGTTGGACCGACATGCTGTCCACTCATACACCGTGCGGCTGAAATATAAAAAAGAAATGCATTTTAAACAACATTCGCTTTATATATAAAATGTGTATACATTTTTTCTTCATCTATTGGAGCAATGGTTCTCAGCTGGGTCGTCTGTGAGACCCATCCTCAACCCTCAATGACAAGCTGCGTCGCAACTGCAGACATTTTTCAACTAAAACTTTGATACGTAAATATCTAATATGGAGAGGGTCTGTTTGGTACAATTGCAACAAAAAGGGCGCTAACTCTCTAACCTGTTGCAAGCATTTTATCCCACACTCGTTCTGCACGGGAGAAAATCATCTTTATTCATTCATTCATTTTCTGTACCGCTTATCCTCATTAGGGTCACGGGGATGCTGGAGCCTATCCCAGCAGACTTTGGGCGAGAGGCGGGGTACACCCTGGACTGGTCGCCAGCCAATCGCAGGGCACATATAGACAAACAAACATTCACACTCACATTCCTACCGATGGACAATTTAGAGTCGCCAATTAACCTAACATGCATGTTTTTGGAATGTGGGAGGAAACCGGAGTACCCAGAGAAAACCCACACACGCACGGGGAGAACATGCAAACTCCACACAGAGATGCCCAACGGAGATTTGAACCCAGGTCTTCCAGATCTCCTGACTGTGCGGCCAATGTGCTAACCACTCAGCCACCGTGCGGCCAATCATCTTTATATTTTATATATTTTTTTTAAAAATACACAAATTCAAGTATTATTTGAGCAAAAAGGGTGTGTAAAGGTTTTCGATACATGCTGTATTAAAGTTGAATGAGAGCAACTCGACTGGACAACATTTATTTAGCTCCTCAGACAAACAAAATGTACAATCCGAAAAGATTTTAATGTTTAAAATGTAACTTGATCTTGATTAACTTAACAGGTAAGTGTTATTGGAGGTCAATTTCTTCCGTAGACCGCCCTTCTCCCTGGGTCAGTAGATCAGCCCCATGTCCCAAAGGTTGCGACTCACTTTAAATTACAGCGTGCAACAAAAAAGCAACGCACTTAATGTTAGTCGCGTTAGAGACACAGGATTGCGTGATATCAGTGCATCAGCTAGGCTTGTGTTTAAAACAGAGACCTACTCTCATTCTTTGACTGTTGACTTTGTGACAATGGCAAACAAACGTCCATTTGAAAACTTAAATGTCTAAAATATGTTGAAAATGGTCACCGCTAGGCTGATGCGGCGGTCAGCAACCCTCGGCTCCCGGGCCACTTGCAGCACTTTCCTCTTTCTGCTGTGGCTGCTAGTTTATTATTTTTAGATTTGATATTGAACCCTGAGCTGTTGTCGTTGCGTTTCATACTCAGCTTGACAGGTGAATATTGTAGTCAAAGATAAATGTTCAGAGTACTTACAATACATACAGCTTTCCTGAGCAGCCCGATGCAGTGAGGTCTTTTCTGGACTTTTTTCACTGTAGCTGTGGTGCTACATGTCCACCTCAGGTCAGACATAACTTGCAGTCCCAGGAAATTGTGGCTCTCTGTCCTCTCCACCTCGGTCCCTCTGATGACAAGAGGCTGTAGAGGAGGAGGATTCTTCCTAAAGTCCAATTTGTTTCCCTGGTTTTGTCTAGGTTGAGAATGAGGTCATTCTTCTCAATGTTGTCAAGGAGGGCCCTGTACTCTGACTCGTCCCCTCTCCAATGAGACCCAGGATGGTGGTGTCATTGGCGTATTTTAGGACGATGTTATTGTCCTGGTTGGAGACACAGTCGTGTGCGTATAAGGTAAAAAGTTTGGGGCTGAAGCAGCAGCCCCGTGGTGATCCTGTGCTGAGCTCAGCAGACACCCGTCCTCCCATCCTCAGCACCTGTGAAGACCTGTGGTCACTTTCAGTCAAGAAATCCAGAATCCAGTTACAAGTTGAAGTAGGGACTCCCAGGTCTGCCAGTTTTGAGATCATGGTGCCTGGGCGGATGGTGTTAAAGGCGGAACTGTAATCCAAAAAAAGCGCCGTGGCATACGTTCTGCTACTTTCCAGGTGTTGCAGGATGTGGTGGAGGGCAATTGATACCGCATCGTCTACTGAACGGTTGGGGCGGTAGGCAAACTGGAGGGGGTCAACAGTGTCCGGAACCTTGTGGTTGATGTGGATAAGGATTAGTTTTTCTAGACATTTCATGGAAACTGATGTAAGTGGCCTGAAATCATTTAGAGTGGTTGTGTCCCATTTTTTAGGAACTGGTATGGCAGCAGAGGTTTTAAAAGTACAAGGGACTACAGCTTGAGATAATGATGCGTTAAAGATGTCAGTATACACACCAGCTAGTCGTTTCCCACACGCCTTCAGTACTCTATCTGGTGCCACCGCCTTGTGAGGGTTCACCTTCTTCAGAACCTTCTGGACCTGTGCTTGTGTCACCTGAAAGGCAGTATCATAGAAATGCAACAAAACAAAAAAGCCCTCCTTTAGTCCAATAACTCATTCTCGGAGTTTGTAAACAATATATCAATATACTGTATAAACATATATATAATATACAATGTCTCTGAACATCCATCCATCCATTTTCTATACCAATTGTCCTCAGTAGGGTCACATGGGCATGCTGCAGCCTATCTCCACTGACTTTGGGTGAGTGGCGGGGTACACCCTCAATTGGTCGCCAGTCGATTGCCGTATCTTTGAACAACACATTTAAAGACTTGGATATTTGCGAAAATATGCATGAAAGAGAACTGGCATCTGAAGTAGGGGCCCGGTGTTCAAACCGCATCCAACAAAAAACCCAGAAAAAGGTGACGTGAGGTCCTCTGAGGTGGCGTGTATGTGAAAACGTATGTATATGTGCATGGATACCATCGGCATGTTTCTTGTGCTCGAAACCGTGAGTGAGTGATAGGCAATCGTCACCAAACCCATGCAAACTGTGTGGCCTACAGATAACTTTAGTCCAAAGCGTGATTGGTGAGGAGCAGATGAATGACTGTTATGTTGCTGTCATGTAATCTTGTCTCACAGATTGAGAGCAAAATGGGAGCTAGTGAGTGCAAGCAGGGCCATGTCTGATTTATGCGAAGTCTGTCCATAAATTCCTGCTTGACACATGATCACTGGTCAAATCCTCCGTTCACAGCCTGTTTAAGTATGTAATCCGGGCTGCCGAACGTTATTCTTTTTTTAAACCTAACTTACCTTTGAAGCTATAGCCAGCAATAGGATTTGCAATGCTATTTTTAAGTCCCCGTAAGTCTTTAACTATGAAAATAATTCCAATGTTTTTTTAAGATAATGACTGTACTTTGCAGTGATGCACACGTCTATGTGGTCATCATAGGAACTCCAGAAAAAGAAGGCTTTGACAGAAAGCCGAGTGGGTGCACAAGTATGAGTAACAGAAAAGAACAGAGAGGCAATTGTTTTTACAACAATGTTCTGCAGATAACTTATACTTTTTGTTTTTTAACATTTGTTTTTGTTTTTCTTTTTTTTGGTATTTTTTGCTGTATTTTGCTGTCATTTTGCTCCATTGCAAAGCTTGTTAATGAAATACTCTTGATGTTCAAAGTGTTATTGTTCACTTGTAAACCCCAAATCATTGATTTATGTATATTCTGGATGTCTAATTCAGTCAAATTCAATTCTTTTTTTTGGTTCGGTCCATCATTGTACCTTGATACTTTTAGCAGTAGTGCAAAGCATGGCAGATGTTTAACGTACTGTTGAAAAAGGCTCAAGAACATACTTGATACTTTTACAGTTAAAATAAGACAAACATCCATCCAGCCATTCCATTCCATTTTCTTCCGCTTATCCGGGTCCGGGTCGCGGGGGCAGCAGTTTTAGTAGGGAAGTCCAGACTTCCCGGTCTCAGGCAACCTCTTCCAGCTCCACCGGGAGGACATCAAGGCGCTCCCAGGCCAGCTGTAAGACGTAGTCCCTCCAGCGTGTCCTAGGTCTTCCCCAGGGCCTTCTCCCGGCTGGGAAAGCCCGAAACACCTCACCAGGGAGGCGCCCGGGAGGCATCCGGACTAGATGCCCAAGCCGCCTCAACTGGTTCCTCTCGATGTGAAGGAGCAGCGGTTCTACTCCTCCCGGATGGCTGAGCTCCTTACCCTATCTCTTAGGGTGAGTCCCACCACCCTACAGAGGAAACTCATTTCCGCCGCTTGTATCCGCGATAAGACAAACAAATTTTGGAAAACGTTTAGAATTATAGATGTTGACGACATAGACCTTTATTGACATACATTATATTTAAATATTAGACATTTCACATTGAATATTTCATCTCCCAAGTGCTCCAAAATTGTAAATACATGTCTAATAAATGTAAAATGTGTTAACTGTAACCCTACTTTCGGTCCACCCTGTATACTGTATACTGTATATGATTTCTAATTGTTTTCTTTTTTTAATTTCCTGCCAGCAGACTGCATTTAAAAAAAAAATAAGCTCGAAAGCTAAGCACTTTTATGTTGTTATTTTTATATTTTATTCCGACAACATACACCCCAGCACTTCAATTATGCTGGTTCCATATCCACTTCCACACTCATTCATTCATTGTGTATTATGATGTATTATGAGACCTCTGGTCATTATATGCGTGCTTTAGAAAGTAAAATTAGAAAATACAGAATTGGTCCCTCTTTTACGTCTACAACCGGCGCCTCTCTTCTGGAAAGGCATTCTACAATATTCTGGTATGTCTGGGTATGTATGTATTTTTTGGTCCATTCATGCAAAACAATATTTGTGAAGTCAACAGTCACTGATGTTGGACGGAACTGGCTCACAATCTTTGTTCTAGTTTATCCCAAAGGAATTTCGTAGGATTTCACAACAAACTCATTCAAGTGTGCCTTTATGAATCTTTCTTTGTGCACTGGGGTACAGTCAGGATAGAACACAAAGAGTCTTCCTCAAACGTTAGAAGCAAGCATAAAATCCATCCATGCATCCATTCATTTGCTACCACTTGTCCTGTTCAGGGTCACAGCTGACTATGGAGAAAAAGGAGACTACACCCCGAATTAGTCGCCAGTCAATCACAGGGAACATACTGTGTATAGAGGTGAGTCCACCACTAGCTCACGAACAGCACAACATCCAAAACGTCCTACAATAAGAATGAGAGGAAACAATGGCGTCTATCCCAACCCCTGATTCACTGATTAAGTAATTGACTGAGGGGGTGTCCCAAATCTGTTGTCGTTATGCTGTGCCTTCTCCTGCATGGTCATTATTAATGCCAGTAGGAGGTTTTGTCATGAAATTCTAAGTTTTTTGTAGGGATCATAAATCATGTTTTACATGCGTTAGTAAAATGTGGTTTTAAACGCGTTTACCAACACCCTTTCTTTGATATTGCACTTTCAACAAATCATCTTTGTACACTGTTAATCTTGTAGTCTTCCCATGTGTATACATGGGCCTCAACCTCTATGACCTCTTAGTCTGACACGAGCCAGTGACAAGTGTCAGAAGCATTCATTAGTGTGATGGTGACTCCAGCTCATTATCAAACAGCATGTCTGATGTACAAATGTCAAGATAAGTGATGAAGGTAAATGTCACATCATGGTCTCTCATATAATGTGGGTGTTTTGTCTAGCCTGTGCGGGAATCTGTTGAAAATGATGCATAATGGTATGTTCAGCGCATGTTCCTGATGCCCTCTGCAAGTCTTTTGGGAATTTCCAGAATAGTTTAAGCACAGAGGAGATGCAAAGCTCCAACATGGTTTTAAAATATGATTAGCCTTACGCCGGCTACGTCGGCTCTGGATGTTGGAGGACTGTGTTGGTTGACACGCCTCTACAACATTGCATGGAAGTCGGGAACAGTACCTCTGGACTGGCAGACCGGGGTGGTGGTCCCCATTTTTAAAAAGGGTGACCGGAGGGTGTGTTCCAACTATAGGGGGATCACACTCCTCAGCCTTCCTGGGAAAGTCTACTCCAGGGTGCTGGAGAGAAGGGTACGAAAGTTAGTCGAACCTCGGTTAGAGGAGCTGCAATGTGGTTTTCGTCCCGGTCGCGGAACACTGGACCAGCTCTACACCCTTGCAAGGGTACTCGAGGGTATGTGGGAGTTTGCCCAACCAGTCTACATGTGCTTTGTGGACCTGGAAAAGGCATTCGACCGTGTCCCTCGTGGTGTCCTGTGGGGGGTGCTCCGGGAGTACGGGATTAATGGTCCGCTCCTACGTGCCATTCGGTCCTTGTACAATCGAAGCAGGAGCCTGGTTCGCATTGCCAGCAGTAAGTCGAGCTTGTTTCCGGTGAACGTTGGCCTCCGCCAAGGCTGCCCTTTGTCACCGATTCTGTTCATAATCTTCATGGACAGAATCTCTAGGCGCAGTCAAGGTGTTGAGGGAGTCCAGCTTGGTGACCTTAGGATCTCGTCTCTGCTATTTGCAGACGATGTGGTCCTTATGGCCTCATCAGGCTGTGACCTTCAGCGTTTACTGGAGCAGTTTGCAGCTGAGTGTGAAGCTTCTGGGATGAGACTCAGCACCTCCAAATCCGAGGCCATGGTTCTCAGTCGGAAACGGGTGGACTGTACCCTCCGGGTTGGGAGTGAGGTCTTGCCTCAGGTGGAGGAGTTCAAGTATCTCGGGTTCTTGTTCACGAGTGAGGGAAGGTTGGAGCGTGAGATCGACAGACGGATCGGTGCAGCATCTGCAGCAATGCAGTCGCTGTACCGGACCGTCGTGGTGAAGAGAGAGCTGAGCCGGAAGGCAAAGCTCTCTGTTTACCGATCGATCTACGTTCCCACCCTCACCTATGGTCATGAGTTATGGATCATGACCGAAAGAATGAGATCGCGGATACAAGCGGCGGAAATGAGTTTCCTCCGTAGGGTGGCTGGACTCACCCTAAGAGATAGGGTGAGGAGCTCGGCCATCCGGGAGGAGCTCAGAGTAGAGCCGCTGCTCCTTCACATCGAGAGGAGCCAGTTGAGGTGGCTCGGGCATCTAGTCCGGATGCCTCCCGGGCGCCTCCCTGGTGAGGTGTTTCGGGCATGCCCAGTCGGCAAAAGGCCCCCGGGAAGACCTAGGACACGCTGGAGGGACTATGTCTCACAGCTGGCCTGGGAACGCCTTGGTGTCCTCCCGATGGAGCTGGAAGAGGTCGCTGGGGACCGGGAAGTCTGGACTTCCCTACTGAAGCTGCTGGCCCCGCGACCCGGACCCGGATAAGCGGTGGAAAATGGATGGATGGATGGATGGATGGATGGATGGATTAGCCTTACGTATGGGAAATTTAACATTGACTGCAGTCCAATTTCCTCTTGACCACATTTTCAAGAAATATGCCTAAATAACCCGTTTGCCTTATTCAATAAAATCGTTTGCAATTAATTTCATCAAGGACTGGACCTTAAAGAAATGTCTCAAGTGCAAAGATTTAAGTGAATATTGCTTCTCCCGGACTGCTTGTGTGTGTGTGCGTGCGATACACCCGTGTGTGACAGCCATGAACACCAGTCAATGGCTTTGCTTCTGGTGTTATGAAAGACTTCCTTTTCTTGTGTGCATCATTTAATCACATTTAGTTTCTTATTGACCTTCAAGACATGCCACGCCAACTGGCAGACCAGCGGTTTCGGCCCAACAAGGAGAGGCCATCAAAATGAATAAACAGCACTTAAGGTTGTTATTGTACCATAAAAGATAAAGTAGATGTAAATAATAATAGTATATATAATATATATTTATTTTTAATTGACTTAAGAATAAAACATTCAGCTGCTGTATGAAAATGTGCAGTATGCAGAGCTTGTTTTCTTAAATTACAAATTTGATATTATAAACGGTACTCCATTCTACCACCAACATTCTTATTCATTCAAGCCACAGTTTTCTCAGGGCACTGGAGTGTTCAGGTTGTCCTATGCCCTGTCCACACGTAGGCGAGTATCGTGGAAAGATAACGTTGTTTTATCTCATCCACACGAGCCCGCAGATATATGGCACTAAAAACGAAGGTTTTCAGAAACTCCGCCCAAGAAAACTCCGGTCATACGTTTGGGTATGGACGCAAATAATCGGAGTTTGATGTTTCCGAAAGTCACTTCCTGCAACAAAGTATGCTGTGACGTCACACACGCGACCTGTATTTACATCAGAAACAACATGGATGCCCTCAGAACTGATGACATATTCTTGCGTCTTGTTGACTTTGAATTCCAAATCAGGGTTTAGAGATGATTCTACCTCCTTGTCAGTCCACACGGACAACAAGGTTGACACCTATTTTTTTCATAAAAAGAGAGGGAGGAAAATGCGTTTTTAAAAATACCCTGCTATGTGTGGACAAGGCCTTAGAAGACGTTTTGCCTCTGAATCAAGCAAGATTCATCAATTCATGCTCAACGACTAATTGGGTCCTACACTAATTTGAGTAGAGAGGACAGCTCTGGTCTGAGGAGTTATGTGCAGGATCCACAATATGCATCCTCTAGAAGAGGAAGAATGGATTTGCTCTTTTGTGGTGTTGTTGTTAGGATACAAGGGGGTGGGGTGTCTGCCAGCCAAACGCGGTCCTTTGGGTATGATCACCCATCGTTAGCATTTCATTCAGATGTAATGATGGTCATGGACCCACCTGAAACCAAAATGGCTTTTCCTTATTTGTCAGAGACTAAAGGATGGAATATTTTGGAAAGGATGAAAGGACAGCTTTGTATGGGGGCAAAGATGGTGCCGCAGACCTCCCCCTCTATTTAGAGATGCTTTCTCAACTTTGACGAAGGTGGCCTCCCTCACTCCTCTTTCAACCCATCTGTCTTCTCTGTCCAGAATGAGTGTTGTTTCTCTTTGAGTTACAGACCGCAGAGCCTTGACCTGAGAGTTAGCCTGTCTGTGTTGTGCCATGCACTTGGTCAGTGACTCCTTGGTTTTCCCAGAACCAAAACTGGGGTTTACAGTGACTAAATCCCGATAACTATGTCAGCACTCTTTGTCTGTGACAAAGTCCTCTCACACTGGTCAAAATACAATAAGTGAACTTGTCAAATGAAATAGATTGTTTCATTGTTAAAATGAAACTGTCATTCTATTTGGCAAACACTAAACAGTCCTTATGACTTGTAAGGACTTTAACATTTCAAACCTTTGGTTCACACGATCTGTTTTCTGTCTTGACTTGAGACTTGTCTTGGACATGCATGTCTTTACTTGAGACTTGACTCGGGACTTGAGATTGAAAACCCGAGACTTACTTGCAAAACTCACTTTGTCCCACTTCTGCCTATCTCGTCCGACTAGAGTTTCCCCCACCTAGTCATTGAGCAATGAAAAGATGAGCCCTGCATGGATGAGAGGCGAAATGTCTTATAACAGCCTGAACAGTCCAGATGTGATCGATTAAATGTCCGGAAAACATGATAAGGTTAAGTATTTTACGTGTTTTTTAATCAATGAATGCAACCATGAAGCTGTTTCATGCTGAGCCAGACGGCTCAGCTTTTAATTTCCTAACTCCCACAGAGAAAAAAAGAAAGAAAACGGACATTTTCATGAGTGTATTTTTCAGTAACAACGTGTAATCACTACTTGAGTGTTGTTGTACTTGCACATAATTTATACAATCTGAGTCTGTGTCTCTTCTTTCATTGTTCAGCTCTCTGTAAGGTAGTTTGGGTATTTTTCGTACTTTTTCTATTTGCTTGTGGTTTGATAAAAGCTGAAACCTTGGCACTGAGGATATTTCAAGTCATCACTCTTCTTGGTGTGTCATCATAAGCAGCCGCCTTGTATAACACAGCCTGAATCTTCATTCATTTTGCTGTTTGGCCTGCAAAAAGACATTCAAATTATAGCTTAATGTGGATTTTCGCAAACATAGGAGAACAATCACTGTGTTACTCCCATTTAATGCAAAAAGTGAAGCCAAGAGTGTGTAAATACTGTAGCTACAGTATTTTGTCTGTGCAGTAGTCTTGCTCAAGCATGCCCATTAGCAAAAGCAGTGAATGCTACAAAATTGAAGCATGGCACAAAACAATATTGGTTCCACAGCCGCAGAAAAACAATCATGACATGTGAATTTTGCTGCTCCCATTGTGACATTCTCTCAAAGACAGTCGCGGCGTTGTACTATTCACATGAAGGAAATTAGTTGCCTGTCGAGTATACAGTAAATAGAGCTTGACAGACAAGTCCGTTTTCTTTGAGGCAAGTGCCTTCAATGTTCATTGCAATTTCAAGCTCAGTAGCACCTTTACCAACCTATTGTATGTTTAAAATGTTTTACTGTGTCACAGTGAAAAAGGATTAATGAGAAGAGAATTTACAACCAAAATTATCATTATTATTCAACTAATGCTGGAACAATTGCAAAAAAACTTGACATCTTCTGAGCACTTTGGTGTGTAATGCCCTTCTTGTCTTTGTCTTTACACAAATAAATCATACTTCATATAATGAGATTGCGTTTTGCATTTGTTGGTGGAGATATATGTGTTTTACTGTGTTTATTTTATTATTTATCTGGCTGTGGAGGTCTGTGTGCATTCCTAATAAATCGATACCATGCCGTTAATGAACAAGATTATAAACAAAACAACAATAAGACTACAATTTTACAACAAAAATAGTAAAAATGTGTGGAGTTTGCTTGTTCTCGTACCCAAAGTCAGCTGGGATAGGCTCCAGTTCGCTCATGACTCTAATGAGGACAAGTGGTATAGACAGCGGATGAATATATATTATGCTTACACTCGAAAGTGGGAGTCAAATAGTGCCTGGCGCAGAGATGTCAAATATAGGGATAATGATGTATATTTTTAGACAGTTCTTCCCAGAAAAGCCGGTCATAGTTTTGACTGGCTGTACACGTGGAAATTAGGCAATTCTTCAATAGGAAAAAAGGATGAAATGGACATTTAAAGCCCAGTTGGTATTCCTATCTCTTCAAAGTTGGCTGATGCTTTTTTTTTTTTTTAATTCCTGAAACACATTTCTATGACACATTTCACATTATGAGCTAAAAGAAAAACCTGGAATATTATTTCCTAGGGGTAAAAATATGCATTGCTATCTTTAGTTTGAAATGATATGAGATCCTGCATCTCTATATACAACCCTTCATTTGTGGTATTCACTTTTCTCCTGTCCAACATTAGGTGGCAGAGGTTATCTGCAGCCATGCAAATGATAAGAGGCACAATCGTTTTTCCCATAACTCGGCAATGAGTCAAAGACTCTCAGTCTCAATATACTCATTAGATGGATTATGGTCATGGAGGTAAATAAGATAGACAAATACATTAAACCACTCGCAGTAAGATTTTTCCATCCGTCTGTTTTCAAACACTCATCTTTTTAATACTCTTAAAGGTGGCGACAACACTCTGTAGTGCTATTTGTCTGCTGCTGATCTAGCAAGTAGAGACCAAACAAAATATAAATCAAATGCATTATAGCATTATGCTATATATTTATTATTTATTGTGCATAAATAGGCACAACAACGATAACGTCAACAAAGCGGGAAGGGTCACAACTCGCCAAAACACAATGAAACAAAACAACATAAACATGCAAAAAATGTGGTATTTCTAACTCAATATTATTATTTCTATAAAAAAAACAACCTGTCACGTTCTGTTTGCACTACCGCTGTACCTTGGCAGGAGGCACTACCAGTGGGCTCACATGTAACTGATTGCAGCCACACTATTTAAGTTCACAACTAACCCCTGTGCGGTGCTGGAATATTCCTTTGTCACCCACAACACCAGTGCTGCCGCTGCTCCACGTCAGGTATGTTCCTCTGCTCATTCTCTCCATCGCCTTTTGTTGTCCTTATGGACTATATTAAAAGACTTGAACCAACCTTACCTTCGTCTCTGCATCTGGAGTCCACCAACAAACCACACCTAACACCACACCAGCCAGATATGGACCCCGCGGAGACAGACCCACTCAAGAAGGCACTACGTCACCAGACCCTAAGACTAAGCAGACAATCAGAATCAGAATCAGAAAAACTTTATTGCCATTGTAAGTGAACAATTCACGAACTAGGAACTTTCTTTGGCGACTCAGTGCAACGTAGAATTCTAAGTAAACATAAAGCATTAAATAAACATAGAACTAACTAAACATAGAACCCTGAGTAAAAAGTTGAAATCACTGATAAGTAAAGGCATGAGAGTGTTTTTAGTGCAGGTATTATAAGGTGCCAAAAATACTGGTTATAAAGTGAGCATAGTGCAAATGTTATAAAGTGTTCATGAGTTCAACAGCAGCAGGAAAGAAACTGTTCTTGTGGCGAGAGGTTCTGGTACAAATGGACCGTAACCTTCTGCCAGAGGGGAGTGGCTCAAATAGTCCATGTCCAGGGTGGGAAGGGTCAGCAAGTATCCGGCCTGCTCGCCCCCTGGAGACGTACAGATCCTGGAGAGATGGAAGGCTGCAGCCGATCACTTTCTCGGCGGAGCGCACGATGCGCTGCAGTCTGTGTTTGTCCCTGGCAGTGGCCCCGGAGAACCACACTGTGATGGAGGAGGAGAGGATGGACTCAATAATGGCCGTGTAGAATTGCACCATCGTCTGGACAGGCAGCTTGGCTTTCCTCAGCTGCCTCAGGAAGTACATCCTCTGCTGAGCCTTCTTGATGATGGAGCTGATGGTCTGCTCCCACTTGAGGTCGTGGGTGATGTTAGTGCCCAGGAAGCGGAAGGAGTCCACAGTTGTGATGGGAGAGTCTGTCAAGACGAGGGGGGACAGGGGGGCTTTGACTTTGAAGAGGAACAGTTTGAGGCCCTGGGCACCTGTGTCAAGAGCTTGGCTGAACGCCAAGACGGCGGCCTGGAGGCCCTCGAGAAACAGTTTGGTAACCTGTTCACCATGCTGCAGGGACCGAGACACGTCGCCATTGATCCTTCCACCAGTTTGGCCCCACCCACTTCCCCGGAGGTACCATCTCCTGGGATTCCCACCTGAGCTACCTGCCCGTCACTCTCGAGACACGAATGATTCTTTGGTGACTTAGGTGATGTACGTCCATTCCTCACCCTGTGTGAGGTCCATTTTGAACTGTTGCCCTCGGCTTTTTGCTCAGAGAAGGTTCGAGTGGCTTTTGTCCTATCTTACCTGACCGGTCGGGCAGCTGCCTGGGCCACGGCTGAATAGGGATGCAAATCTCTCATCTGCTCCTCCTATGTGGCGATCCCAAGGCCATGGAAGAACTATTCCAACATGACCCACCTGGACGAGAGGCAGCACGCTCCCTTCTGCGACTGCAACAAGGACAGCGGTGTGTTTCTGACTTTGCCATAGAGTTTCATTCTGCCTTTTATCTCGGCCTTGCTGACCGGATCTAGGAGCAGATGATCCCTCTAGAGCCCCCCAGAAACCCTGACGACCTAATTTCTCGGGCTGTGCGCATTAAAAAAGCGTCTTCAAGACAGAGCAGGGAGGCCTTGCAGCTTTCTAGCCTACTCCTGGAGTGGCGCCAGACGACACCCAACCTCGTGTCCATGCCGATACCTACGCTGGAGGAACCCATGCAGTCTGGCGGGAATCTTCTCACACCGGCCTATAGGAGTCGTTGGATTTGTCTACAGCTGTGCATCTACTGTGGTCAGGCAGACCATAACATCTACCACTGCCCTCTCCGTCCAGCCAGTCGCCACCTTCCCACTTCACATGCGCCACGATCCACTTCTTCAGTTTCCGTTCCCACTTGGAAACCCCACTCGGCAAGTCAGACACCTTCTCGTCTTCAACTTTCTGGTACACTGTCGTTAGATAACCAAGACTTGAACATAAGTGCATTAATTGATTCAGGCGCAGATGATAATTTTACTGATGAAACCTTGGCCATTCCCTTTTTAAAACTGCCAAGGCCTGGGGATGTACGGTCCCTTGACGGGGGTCACCTGGCAAGCGTAGTCTACCAGACCCATTGTCTGTCTCTTCGTGTGTTGGGTAATCATGTGGAGTTAATAACCTTTCTTGTCATTCCCTCTCATTCCGCTCCTATTGTGCTCGGGCTTACCTGGCTTGTGAAACACAATCCACACATAGACTGGTCCAATCTCGCTATCATTATTTTTATCACACCCATTGCCTGCTGTCTGCAAGTCCCTGCTCAGCCCGTTCTCACAACATTAGCCCAGAAACGAATGACCTATCCCGGGTCCCCCCAGCCTTTTATGACCTGCAAGAGGTTTTTAGTAAGGACCGTGCTTTATCTTTACCACTGCACAGCCCGTATGATTGCAGCTTAAATCTTCCTCCAGATGCATCCCTTCCTTCCTCATGCCTTTATAACATCTCCAAGCCTGAAAGAGAGGCATTAGAAATTGACATCTCTACTTCCCTTGCCTACGGTTTTATTCGTCCCTCCTCTTCTCCGTTAGCTGCCAGTTTCTTCTTTGTGGAGAAGAAGGATAAATTCGGGCACTCAATGATGTAACCCTAAAAAACAAGAACCCTCATCCGCTTCTTCATTTGGCATTCAATTCCCTCCAATCAGCAAGACATTTTACCAAATGCATACAATTTTTCCGCAATGCGTATCATCTGGTTAGAATACGGGAAGGTGACGAATGGAAGACGGCTTTTAACAAACCTCTGGGGCGGTTTGAGTACCTTGTCATGCCATTTGGACTCACCAATGCTCGCGCTGTTTTTCAGAGCTTCATCGAAGACGTGCTGCGGGACATGCTGTGCCGCTTTGTTTTCATTTACCTGGATGATATTCATATTTTTTCTCCCACCCTCGAGTCACACATCCAACACGTTCGCCCAGTCCTCCAGTGGCTCCTGGAAAACAGGCTCTTTGCAAAGGCTGAGAAATGTCATCTGTCCCTTTCCTGGGGTTCATTGTGGAGAAGGGTCAACTTAGAACCGATCCAGCCAAGGACCAGGCTGTGGTCGATTGGCCCACTACCACATCAAGAAAGCTGCTTCAAAGGTTTCTGGGCTTTGCAAATTTTTATCACCATTTCATTCGTAATTTTAGTAATTTTAGGGGCCAACACTTCTTTTGAAAGACTCAGGCATTTGTTTTCTTCCGCTCCAGTTCTTGTTCAACCTGACCCATGTTCTGACCTGGTAGGGGTTGTCCTTTGCCAGCGTTCCACTGCCAATCAAAGGCTGCACCCCTGCGCCTTCTTCCCCCGCCACCTGACACCTGCAGGAAGACGTTACGGCACTGGCAACAGCTTCTTGCCATTGTTTTGGCACTGCAGGAGTGGAGGCACTGGCTGGGTGCACCGTTTGCTCCCGGAATAAGCCTTCCCACCAAGCACCAGCGGGTCTTCTGCGCCCGCTTCCCATCCCATACGGGCCGTGGTCCCATGTGGCCTTGGATTTCATCACAGGACTCCCACCGTCCGATGATGGCAACACAGTCATCCTGACTATTGTTGACAGATTCTCTAAATTGGCCCACTTCATTGTCCTTCCCAAACTGCTGAGCTTCTGGTGTGTCATGTGTTTCGACTGCATGGGATCCCACTGGATGTGGTTTCCTGGATAGGGGCCCGCAATTCTCGTCGGCAGTGTGAATAGAGTTTTGTAGTTCCTTGGCGGCATCACCCAGCCTGTCCTAGGGCTACCATCTGCAGATGAATGGTCAAACTGAGAAGGCCAACCAAGACTTGGAGGCTGCTTCGCTGCGTTTGTCCCCAGCAACCAGCTGTTATGTTTTGTTTGCACTACCGCTCTACCTATAATTTTGTCCCTGCCTTCTCCTCTCCTTTTTTTGTCCACAGGACTCGTTACCTTGGCAGGAGGCACTTCCATTGGGCACACCTGCAACTGATTGCAGCCACACTATTTAGGTTCACAACTAACACTTGTGCAGTGCTGGAATATTCCTTTGTCACCCACGACACCAGTGCTGCCGCTGCTCCACGTCCGCTATGTTCCTCTGCTCTGTTCTGTTTTCATTTTTTCCACCTTTTGTTCTTGAAGTCGCCATAACCCACTTGGATTTTTTCAGCGTGGCCCAGTGGACTCTGACCTCCTCATGCCAAGTGTTTCTGTGTTCGATTGTGCGCGACCCCTCCATGGAGTGGTGTTAACTCCATCGCCTTTTGTTGTCTTTGTGGACTATATTAAAAGACTTGAAGCAACCTTACCTTCGTCTCTGCATCTGGGATCCACCAACAAACCACACCTAACAACAGCCCTTATTTCCAAAAATGATAGCCATTGATGTAAAATAGGAATTGTCACTTCCCGTCCTGCACTCTTATTTCTTCTTGTGTGTAATCTGCAGCTGTTTCATCTCAGTGCAATTAAAAGCAGCTGTTTTCCATGGCAATTAGTTAAGTTTGTAAGTACAGCATCGTCACAGGGACGTGCTGTTTTTTTCACTTCAGTAACTCTAGTTTTTCTCGCCCAGGCTGTCACCTAGATCCTTCCTTGTTGCAACAGATTCCGTGTTAATTTTTCAAAGAGCTTTTTTTCACTCTTTCTTATTTTTGCACAATTCTCCTCTGTTTCTGCGCACCGGGGGTCAACCACTCGAAAGTTACCTAAAATTCTAAAAATAAAATCAGTTTTCTAAGCCTTATGTCAGGATACTTGTACCACTGCACACTTGGCAATAGTTTGTCTAGTGTAAATAAAATAAAATCGAAAAAAAACATCTGTGAGTGAAGTTAGCACGTTCTTCCTATTGTGTAGGATGTTCCAGTTTGCCGTCAGCCTGAATAGGATAAGTGGTTAAAAAAATGTAATGAATAAATGTTACCTACTTTGTAGGTGTGTTGCATGGGCCAAAAACTAAGGATTTTGCTTTCCAATTTTTTTCACTTATTATATCCTTATCAATGGAAGATGCTGCACATTACCACCATCTACACTAGTATATATATACACTAGTATATCTACCATCTATATTCTGCCTTGTTTCATTATAGTGGTAATACAAATCAACACATTATAGCATTACAACCGGAATTATTGAAAAAGAAATAGACAAAATAATGTTAGAAAATGATTCAAAGCAAGTATTTCTGAAAAATATGTCATGTACCTTTTTTGTATCTTCAAAAAGCCTTCTGCCTAAAATTTCATTTAACTGTATCAGGTGATTAAAAAGATGAGTGAATATCTGGCATATAATTAACACGTATAACATTTTGTGTGGCAATAAATTCCCTTAATTTTGTTGTTGTTTCCTTGTGAGATTAATTAAATGAATGCTCATGATTTTATTACATTGCAAAAAGGACAAAACAAAAAGACAGAGGAGGCCCCTTGAGAAACAATACACAGACGGTGACTTTTATCATTGTTCATTAACTGCATAATACATACATTATTAGACTAACAATGTAAAACTATCTGCTCTATTCAGTTTTCATTTATTTATGTTAATAATCCCGTTTGATTTGATTCAAGCTTAGTTATAGCAACTGTAAAACTGTTGATGGGATATGGCACAAATTAATGTCTTAGGACAGTGATTTGTCTCCATCATTGCTCTCAAAATAAACCCACATCCATCCATCCATCCATTTTCTATGGGTCTTAACCTCACTAGGGTGGTGGTAGTATGCTGGAGCCTATCCCAGCTGACATCGGGCGAGGGGTGGGGTACACCCTAAACTGGTTGTCAGCCATTTGCAGAAAAGGATGCCTACCCGTTGTAGCAATCTGGACTAAAGGTCAATGACGCTGATGTGACATGGATATTAACACAGTGCAATCGCAATATCCATCCATCCATTTTCTATACCGTTTATCCTCATTAGGGTCATGGGGATGCTGGAGCCTATCCCAGCAGACTTTGGGCGAGAGGCGGGGTACACCCTGGACTGGTCGCCAGTCAATCGCAGGGCACATATAGACAAACAAACATTCACACTCACATTCATACCGATGGACAATTTAGAGTCGCCAATTAACCTAACATGCATGTTTTTGGAATGTGGGAGGAAACCGGCGTACCTGGAGAAAACCCACACACGCATGGGGAGAACATGCAAACTCCACACAGAGATGCCCAACGGAGATTTGAACGCAGGTCTTCCAGATCTCCAGACTGTGTGGCCAATGTGCTAACCACTCAGCCACCGTGCGGCCCCAATTGCAATATAACGTCCTTATATACGTATATACATGACATGAACGTTCATACTTGGTTACTACTTAGTTTATGACTGACTTACAGTGAGTATTATTTTGTATAATGGAATTGAATTGCTTCAGCATTGCAAGGACATGTATCCATTACTTGTTTTGCGTTCTGTGGAAAAAAAGAACGTGATCTACTTGACATAGAAATAGACCAAAAAGATGAAATCATATAGGTCGCTGCATTAGTTCTGGTAATTCACTGTTATAGGATTGTTAACACTTTTATATGGGTGACCTAGTAAGGTGTCTATATTTGACTTGAGCTCTCGCTATATGTGGAGGGAGTTGATTTGTCTCCTCGTTCTTTGTTTCGCTCCCATTGTACTTTTGTTCTATGAACCAGTGTCCTGTCTATTTCTTGACTCCCCTCCTTGCTGTGCCCTCTACCACAGTCACCCTGTAGAGAACAGGTGTATCTGTCTCTCCCCTGATGAGTTCATTACTCTGAAGTGTCTACATGGTCCCAGTCGACCCCCTGCCTTCTAATACGCTTAGACCTCACAGCTTATGTCAGCCCAAGTGGGTGGTCTGATCGCACTCCACTTGATCAAGCCATCCACATCTGGTCATTGGTGACTCTGGTCAGCTTGGATGTCATGGAGACAGACAGATCTCAGGAAAAGCCCCTCCTATTCCTCACCACTGCTTTCACACACACACACACACATTAAAGGTGAGGTGAGTGACAGTGTTATGGTACTGTCATTGCACACCTGGGATTCATTTTGTCAGTAAACTTGTGATATACAGACGCTATTTTATATATTGGCGATATATTGAGGCCAGCTCCATTGTTTATTTATCTATGACAGCGTTAAGACAAAAATGTTATATTAGGTGAGTATTTTTGTTTACCGATCGATCTACGTTCCCACCCTCACCTATGGTCATGGGTTATGGGTCATGACCGAAAGAACGAGATCGCGGATACAAGCGGCGGAAATGAGTTTCCTTCGTAGGGTGGCCGGACTCACCCTAAGAGATAGGGTGAGGAGCTCGGCCATCCGGGAGGAGCTCAGAATAGAGCCGCTGCTCCTTCACATCGAGAGGAGCCAGTTGAGGTGGCACGGGCATCTAGTCCGGATGCCTCCCGGGCGCCTCCCTGGTGAGGTGTTTTGGGCATACCCGGTCGGGAGACCTAGACCCCCCGGGAAGACCTAGGACACGCTGGAGGGACTATGTCTCACAGCTGGCCTGGGAACGCCTTGGTGTCCTCCCGATGGAGCTGGAAGAGGTCGCTGGGGACCGGGATATCTGGACTTCCCTACTGAAGCTGCTGCCCCCGCGACCCGGACCCGGATAAGCGGTGGAAAATGGATGGATGGATGGATGGATGGGGTATTTTGTTTTTGTTATTGTTCTTTTCAAACTTTGTTTGGTGTCATGTGTACTTCTGATCATATAGAACAGGGGTCGGCAACCTTTACCATCAAAAGAGCCATTTTGTCTCCTGTGCAGTCAAAAAAAATTGTTTGGGCGCCGCAAAACATTGCAGAATTTATAAACTTGAAACAATTTTAATCATTTGTAATGTTACCTGTTAAAACCACAGAATTCAACAAACAAAAGTGTGGCTACACTTAGACCTATTCAGAGCTAATTTAAACACTGAACTGATTTGTGTAAAATAAAAAAAAGCCAACTTTAAGATAAAAAAAGCCAATCAGAGTTGATATATCTGCATATCAGTGTTGTTTGCTCAATACCGGTTATTCCTGCACTCAATTGTCATCAATAACCCTTCTAGGTATATAGATATATAAGACTATATAATAGTCTTTGCAAAGAAACATTATTTTTTTTTCTGAACCATTTTCTGTTTATTTTTTTAATTAGGAGAATATATGCTCTAATATTTTTGTGAACGATTATTTCACTTATTCTCTAACTGTGAATGTCTTCTCATCTCATTTACAGCCCAGTGTTGCCAACTTGGCGATTTTCAAGTAAAAGCATGTTTTTGTTTATTTGATTTTAGTTGCTTCCCTTCAGATATGAAAAACACAACCTGTTCATGTGTTCTTAACACTTTTTTTTATTTTCTACTCGCAAAAATATGACCCCCACTCCACTGTCTCTTCAGGTGGTATCAAAGGAGCTGGAAAAAAGAAAACAAAACAAAGGCCCCCCTTATCCTGGAAAGGTGCCATGCTTTTGCTCACTAATGAATGAGAAAGAATGGAAACCCAGCTCCATCAGCGCTGCACTCATGTTTGTGAGCCGTGGACACATGAAATGTGTTCATCATCAGTAAGTGTACGCAACAGAAGGACACAACCCTTCCCATTATGTCACATGCATGCCGGTGTTACACTGATTTTCACATGGGAAACAACATTCATGCTTCTTTCAGTCCCTGCCTTTCCCATAATTATCCGTGCTATTTACACTGTGTTATACGTTTGAACCAAAGCTGCTTTGGACTCCAGTAAGACAAATGAACACATTTACAGTGATATCTTGTTCAGTTCACACTATTCCACCTATTCCCAGTGTTTGTAGATCTCCACGGGCCCAATTGTAGTAAAAAGCGAGCTCTCTGCTCTTTTTTATTCTCTTACTCTTTCTTATTTGAGTATGTGGTTGTCTATAGCAACAATACGCAACTGTTGTTCTTTGTGCAACTAAGACCGTATGTTGTTTTAATTCAAAATACACATATATACAATACAATAACATATATACAATATAAATACTTTTTTTTTTCTTTCAGGGCATCTGATATCTTTTATAATAAATCGGTTCTTTTTACGGATGCACGGATAATCTTAAATGGTTAAAGAGATCCAGTGGAACAGAGAGGAGAAACAAATCAGTGTTTTGTTTTTGTCAATAACCTACGATTCCTGACAAAAAGTGTCAATCAATATGAAACGAACTAAGAGTTTCGTCAGCAAATAAAAACAAGACAAAAATGTTGGCAGAAATGAACTCCAATTATAACTAATTTTGTCTTGCAGACGGTAGGGACACGTTAGAAACCGCTATTTTACCTACGCATGGAAGAGAGGGGCAGGAGTGAGTGATGGAGGAGATCCAATCAGAACTGCTGACTTTGTAAGGTAGAGGCGTTGTAGCTTCTGCCTCAAAACCGTACAGTATGCGGCAATATGGTAACAAGTTACCTATTACAATATGTCTACAGCCAGGAGAAGAAGAGAACAGTCGACATATGGACACATTTATGTTTGACGCTGGAGAAGGAACAGAGACTGCGTAAACTATGTGAGCGATTATAACCTCTTAAAGTGCAATGGCATCTGCAGGCGAGTAGGCAAGTGAAGTGAAGGGACTTGCACAGTAATCTGTTATTATGTGTGCTCAAAGAACTGCTTGCATATCTAACATACAGCCTAGGTTTCCAAAGTTGGGTACTCAAACGCCTAGGGGTACAGCAATGGTTATTGGGGTATGTGACTAAAGAGAAAAAACAAATACGAGTGTGCCTGAACGCTTCATAGCACAAAGCACACAGTCCAGAGTGGAAAGAAGGAAGGAGACACAGCATTAAGATCTTCATTGCGCTACTGAGTTATATGAATAAGTAAGTTCAATGATTGGCGTATAAAGAGTGTCTTGGTTTAATTTACAATGGTGTTCCAATCCCCACGCTGTGAAAACCTCTCAATGCATGTGTGTGTCAGGATGAGAAAGGGCCGATGGTGCAAACCTGTGTCTGTATGTGGTCTTCAAATACTTGTACAAATCACACTAAGGAAATTATTCTAAAGTACGTTACAACTAAAATGTTTTGTTTTTTGGGGTGTTTTGGGTGGAATTTCGGGATGTGGTACGGATAAACTTCGGCCTGCATTTGTCTTTGTGTGTCTAATGTTTAATA
Organism: Oostethus manadensis; assembly: GCA_024372805.1. Taxonomy (NCBI): domain Eukaryota; kingdom Metazoa; phylum Chordata; class Actinopteri; order Syngnathiformes; family Syngnathidae; genus Oostethus; species Oostethus manadensis. Next base: position 2,018,596 of record QODF01000006.1, read on the forward strand.
GTGTTAAAATGTCCGTGGCATGATGAAGTGGACTGTGTGAATGCCAGTTCCAACTAAACGTCAATTATAAATTACTCAAAATTTAATGAAATACAATTTTTGATGGACATGTCTACATGTTCCAACTTTGAGTTATGCCCAGTCCACACAGTCTTTTATTTATCCTTCTAAAAAAGAAGCTGAGAACAGAATAAAACAAAATAAACAGAATGTGCAAAAAGATGTGCGTATTATACTGTGTATACCGTACATGAGTTGTCAGGATTATTTTACCTAAACCAAAACCTTGAGTACAGTAGTCTCTCGTTTATTGCAGTGAATTGATAAATTAATCTCCAAAGTAGGATTCAATATTCATAAATAAACACAATAAATAAATGTAATGTAAATAATTGTGTCGTTATTAGGGATGTCGCGATACGCTGTATTTTAAAGATTGGATAAGATCGGCTTTCGCAACGAGATGGGGCCGATCTGTTTGTCGTGACTCACACTCCAACATGGTAGGTAGGGGTGAGCGAGTACACCACTATCTGTATCTGTTTACCAATCTAAAGGACCTGTACCCGTATATGTACTCGGAGAGGGTTGGTTCGGAATTGGGTTAAAAGCTACCTAAGTTGAAAACGATTATGTGGCGTACCACAAGGGTCAATACTGGGAGCAAAATTGTTTAACCTATACATTAACCACATCTGCAAAGTGACAAAATACCTACAGCTAGTACTATTTGCAGATGATACCTATGCTTTTTGTTCTGGAGAAAGCACATGAGCTAATAAAAGTTTCAGAGGAAATTATACTAAAAAGATGGTTTGACAAAAACAGATTATCCCCGAACCTAAGTAAAACTAAAATTATGCTTTTTGAAAATAGCAGCAAAAATATTTGAGAAAAAACCCAAATTGATGGTGAGAAATTGAAAAGGTGAAGGAACACATTTTTGGGAGTCATAATTGATGACAGAGTGCGTTGGAAACCTCATATCAAAGACATACTGTCGTGAGCACATTCTCTTGTTTTTGTTTTCCCTGACTTTTCCTGGTTGTCTTTTGTTTCAGATCCCCTGCACCCGGCTGGAGGCAGAGCTACTGGTCGCAGCTGATTTTTCACTCCTCTACTTAGGCTGAGTACCGCCAGCTGACAGACGCTGGATTGCTCCCTTGTGTCCTCTCGGTTCACACACGTTGTGTATCATACAGCATTACTTAAACGTGACTAATTTTCTGATCAGCCTGGTTCTTTTCTATTGTTAAAGTTTCCTTTTCATGGAGCAATCCTGTCACCATCGCCTTGTTTTTGCCTGTCTAACAATTAAAAGACTGAGTTCAACCCACCTGCATGGTGCCTCTGCATCTGGGGTCCAAACAAGAACCCCTCCATGACACATACAACTTAAAGTAGCAAGAAATACGTGAATACTAAAGAAAACAATATTTGTCCTGGACCAAAAATCACTCCATACTATACTGTATTGTTCTCTGGTGTTACCATATCTAACTTGTGTACTGTCAAAAAGATCAGTCAGGATAATCTATAATTTAGTTTACTGGAGCAGTTTTCAGCTGAGTGTGAAGCTGCTGGGATGAGACCCAGCACCTCCAAATCTGAGGCCATGGTTGGAAACGGGTGGATTGTACTCTCCGGGTTGGGATTAAGGTCTTGCCTCAGGTGGAGGAGTTCAAGTATCTTGGGGTCTTGTTCACGAGTGAGGGAAGGTAGGAGTGTGAGACTGACAGACGGATCGATGCAGCGTCTGCAGTAATGCAGTCGCTGTACCGGACCGTCGTGGTGAAGAGAGAGCTGAGCCGCAAGGATTTATGTTCCCACCCTCACCTATGGTCATGAGTTATGGGTCATGACCGAAAGAACGAGATCATGCATACAAGCGGTGGAAATGGATAGGGTGAGGAGCTCGGTCATCCGGGAGGAGCTCAGAGTAGAGCCACTGCTCATCACTGGCCCCACATCAAGAGGAGCCAGTTGAGGTGGCCTAGGCATCTGGTCCGGATGCCTCGCCGGGGCCCTCCCTGGTGAGGTGTATCGGGGATGCCCAGTCGGGAGAAGGCCCCATGGAAGACCTAGGACACGCTGGAGGGACTATGTCTCACAGCTGACCTGGAAACGCCTTGGTGTCCTGCCGGTGGAGCTGGAAGAGGTCGCCGGAGACCAAGAAGTCTGGACTTCCCTACTGAAGCTGCTGCCCCCGCGACCCGGACCCGGATTAGTATATTTTTTATTTCTACACGGCAAACAAGTGTAGTAGATTCTCAGAAACCAAGCCCCAGCAATCACGATACACACACTCTTAAGGCTGTGCAATTGGGCAATTAGTTGAAAGGCAGTGTTCAAAAAAGTAGCAACGTCTGCCAGTGACTTGGCAAACACAAAACTATTTTGTAGTAACTTTTTTGTTTCTAGGATTAGGCAATCCTGTGAATCACTAAACTAATCTTTAGCTGTATGACCACCGTTTTTTTTAATAGCTGTTTCACATCTGTGTGGCATGGAGTCAACTAACTTGTGGCATCATTCAGTTGTTATTCCACTCCAAGATTCTTTAACAACACTCCACAATTCATTAACATTTCTTGGTTTTGCTTCAGAAACAGCATTTTTGATGTCACCCCACGAATTCACCATTGGATTAAGTGGTGGTTCTCTGTAACATAAGGTAACAAGATTTAAGCTCATTTACTAGTGTGTTTGGTGTCATTGTCATGTTGAAACACCCATTTCAAGGGCATTTCATCTTCAGCATTATGCAAATATAAGTATTTTGACTTTTGCAAACTGATCTATGATTCCTGGTGTGTGATAAATAGGCCCAACACCATAGTAGGAGAAACAAGCCCATATAATGCTTGCACCACCATGCTTCACTGTGTACTGTGGCTTGAATTCAGAGTTTGGGGGTCGTCTCACAGACTGTCTGCAGCCCTTGGACCAAAAAAGAGCAATTCTACTCTCATTGGTCCACAAAATGTTCGTCAGTTTCTCTTTAGGCCAGTTGATGTGTTCTTTGGCAAATTTTTTGACCTCTTCTGCGCATGCCTTTTTTAACAGAGGGACTTTGCGAGGCAGACGCCTTCTAACTGTCACAGTACTTAAAAGTAACTCCAAACAGTCTTTGATTATCCTTGAGCTAACCATTGGCTGAGCATTTGCCATTCTGGTTACTCTTCGATCCATTTGATAGTTGTTTTTTGTTTTCTGCCACATGTCTGTGGTTTTGCTCTCCATTTTAAGCATTTTAACGGCAAATTTTTTTGGTAAAGTTTTTCCCTCTCTAATTAAGTTTTTAATCAAAGTACACTGTTCTTCAGAACAATGTCTTCCTTAGGCTTTCAAAAAGAAATGCTGGTTTCATCCTTTCTAGGGGCCACCTGATTAATACCTGTTTTTCACTCAATTGATCCCTGATTGAATGCCACATTATTTTTATAACTTACACCTTTCAACTAATTGCCCCATTGCACAGCCTTAAGAGCGTGCATATCATGAATGCTGGGTCTTGTTTGATTTCTGAGAATCTACTGCACCTACTGGTTAGTTGTTTGCCATGTAGCAATACTATTATACAGACAGTACTTTATCTGGTTAGTCACATTGGACTGCTATTTTTTTGAACACTCCACCCTTTTCCGGGCGAGAACCATGGACTCGGATTTGGAGGTGCTGATTCTCATCCCAGCCTCTTCACACCCAGCTGCGAACCGATCCAGTGAGAGTTGAAGGTCACTGCTCGATGAAGCCAACAGGACCACATCATCTGAAAAAAGCAGAAACCGAATCCTGCGGCCACCAAACTGAAACCCTTCTGAACGCCCTGGCTGCACCTAGAAATTCTGTCCATGAAAGTAATGAACAGAATTGGTGACAAAGGGCAGCCCTGGCGGAGTCAATCTCTCACTGGAAACGGGTCCGACTTATTGCCGGCAATGTGAACCAAACTCTGACACTGGTCATACAGGGAACAAACCGCCTGGATTGGGTGGTCCGATACCCCATATTCCCGGAGCACTCCCCACAGTATTCCCCGAAGAACACGGTCGAATGCCTTCTACAAGTCCACAAAACACATGTAGACTGGTTGGGCAAACACCAATGCACCCTCAAGGACCCTGCACAGAGTATAGAGTCGGTCCACAGTTCCATGACCAGGACGAAAACCACACTGCTCCTCCTGAATCCGAGATTCAACTATACGGCAGATCCTCCTCTCCTAAACCCCTGAATAGAGCAGGAAGGCTGAGGAGTGTGATCCAACGATAGTTAGAACACACCCTCCGGTACCCCTTCTTGAAAAGCGGGACCACCACCCTGGTCTGCCAGTTCAGGGGCACCGACCCCGATGTCCACGCGATGCTGCAGAGTTGTGTCAACCAAGACACGCCTACAGCATCCAGGGCCTTAAGCAACTCTGGGCGGATCTCATCGACCCCCGGCCCTTGCCACCAAGGAGCTTTTTGACCACCTCGGTAACCTCAGCCCCAGAAATAAGGGAACCCGCATCAGAGTTCCCTGGCACTGCTTCCATGTTGGAAGACATGTCGGCGGGATTGAGGAGGTCTTCAAAGTATTCCCTCCACCGGTCCACAACATCTTGATTCGAGGTCAGCAGCACACCGTCCCCACCATACACGGTGTTGACTGTGCACTGCTTCCCCCTCCTGAATTGGCGGATGGTGGTCCAGAATCTCTTTGAAGCCATCCGAAAGTTGTTTTCCATGGCCTCTATGAACTCCTCTCATGTCCAAGTTTTTGCCTCAGTGACTGCCAGAGCCTCAGACTGCTTGGCCTGCCGGTACCTGTCAGCTGCCTCCAGAGTCCCATGGGCCAAAACGGTCTGATAGGACTCTTTCTTTAGCTTGATGGCATCCCTCACCGCTAGTGTCCACCAACGGGTTCTGGGATTACCGCCACGACAGGCAATAACCACCTTACAGCCACAGTTCCGATCAGCTGCATCGGCAATGGAGGCACGAAACATCGCCCACTCGGACTTAATGTCCGCTGCCTCCCTCGGAATATGGTCAAAGCTCTCCCGGAGGTGGGAGTTGAAACTCCTTCTGACCGGGGACTCTGCCAGACGTTCCCAGAAGACCCTCAAAATGCTTTTGGGTCTGCCAGGTCTGACCAACATCCTCCCCCACCATCAGAACCAATTCACCACCAGTTGGCGATTGGTTGACAGCTCCGCCCCTCTTTTCACCCGAGTGTCCAAAACATGTGGCCGCAAGTTCCACAACACAACCACAAAGTCAATCATCAAACTGTGGTCCAGGGTCTCCTGGTGCCAAGTGCACATGTGGACACCCTTATGCTTGAACACGGTGTTTGTTATAGTGAAGAGAGAGCTGAGCCAAAAGGCAAAGCTCTTGATTTACCAGTCGATCTACGTTCCTACCCTCACCCATGATCATGAGCTTTGGGTAGTGACCGAAAGGACAAGATCGTGGGTACAAGCGGCCAAAATTAGTTTTCTCCGCAGGGTGGCTGGGCTCTCCCTTAGAGATAGGGTGAGAAGCACTGTCGACCCAACCTCGGATAAGCGGAAGAAAATGAAAGGATGGATATATGTTTTACATTTTCTAATAATTATCATTATGTTACGTCCTAGCAAAAGTTACTCAATTTAATCTAGATAAAAGTAAACATAAACACTATGGGAAAGGGCATGAGTGGACAAATGTGGTGTCTGTCAAACCAATTAGATCCAAAGTAGAACAGTAAATGGAACAGTGTTAGCCTGACAGGCAGGTGGTAGCCATCATGATTCCTGCAGAGAAAAGTCAGAGAAAAGTTAACCAGACAGTACTCTGCCATACTTGATGAAAGCAAATGTAAGTGGTACTCCACAAAGGCTTGTTCTTCAGCCATGAACCTCACAGCACAATGGTGTTTCTTTACACTGGAAGTCACGCTTCTTCTTCAACTGCATTTCTGTCATTTGGTTAATTCTGCAATTCTGCATCAAAATTATTTATTGTGTTTAAACATGATGATAAAAATGTATGTAACAATCAGATCACCTTTAGGGTCCATGTACTGAAAATATTGAAGTTGTAATGCAAAATATGAAGAAGAATTGTGCATATGTAAACATTGCTACGGTCTTTTGCAAACATCAGTTAAGAGAACAGTCAACCATTTTTTTCATCCTCTTTTTGTGGTTGCATAAAGGTTCGGTAAGGAATTGTAGTGCAGTAATCCGTCATTTATAGGATTTAACTGGTTCCCGACTGGACCGTGTAAGTGAATTTCTATACTCTAACTACAAAAATCCCTAATTGTTATTTTTGTAGAGTAGGCGTTACCTTGTCACAGTAGCTTGTGTTTTTATTGGGGCTTACCCTGCCTGTTGTGAGGTAGTTAAACAAGCAATAAAAACTTGTTGTGCCCGCAATGAAGTCTGGTTTTTGTATGTTGAACCTACTGATACCAAGACTATGTTCACACTGTAGGTCAATTCCGATTTATTTGCTCAGATGTGACCTGTATTAGATTTTTTCATGTCAGTATATTTTTGTGATGGAGTGGAGATGCAAAATTAGAACCGTGAATTGGGGAGGAATGACTTGTTTTTTGGGGGGGAGTATTATTGAGAATTATCATTCATTTTAGTGGTCCTACTTTAAAAGTAATGCACTGATATTTTGAGTCTCAACTCACAAGTCCGCTGTTTTTAACATCCCTTATGTTTTTCATGTTGTGTTTACATGTTTACAACTCAATGCAATGCTCAAAATACTGACACTTACCACATCAGCTCAGACAACCCACCACTTCAACGCTTGTATTGACATTTGGCAAGAAAAGTATTTGATCATACTCAAAGACGAAAAGCAACCAAGTCCCACTGCACCAGCTGCCAATCTTCCCCCATTTCAAGGCTTTAGCAGTGGTTTTACCCTAGCTCTGTCCTGCCGACTCCGTGGCTGTTTACACTACTCTTGTACTACTATTTTTCAATGCTAGGCACACTAAGATACGCCAGCAATTTCACAAACGCCAGTTGTTAGAGCTTTAAAAAACTCTGAAAGACATAGGAACAAGGACATCATTTGTGATTGCATGTAGGTTGTAAAAAACTGCGACTTCAAAAATTCAAGAAGAGAGTCCGCACCTCGCCTGGACATGGGATACTGGGGCCTAACCCTGGAGCAAGGCCTGGGGGAGGGGTTCGCAGACTCGCGCCTGGTGCTTAGATCCTTCACCCGTGGGGCCCAGTCAGGCACAGCCCGAAGAAGCCACACGGGATCTCACCCCGTCAGACCCACCACCTGCAGGGGCAAGCATAAGGGTTACGGTGCATTGTGATTTGGCTGGGGGTTGAGGCCAAACGTCTGGCTGACCTAGTCTTCAGAGGTCAAATCTGGCTCTTGGGACATGGAATGTTACTTCTCTGGTGGGTAATGAGCCCGAGGTTATACGAGAGGTTGAGACATTCCGATAGACATTCATAAATAGAATTGAACTCATAGTTTGAGCTCTCAAACCAAATTCCTCGAGAGGGGCTGGACCTTGTTCTACCCTGGAATTGCTGCAGGGGAAAGGCGATGAGCTGGGGTGGGTTTATTAATAGCCCCCCCCGGCTTGGTGCCTTTGTGTTGGAGTCATGATGAATGACAGGGTTATTGCCTTTGGGCAGGGGAAAGGGTCTTGACTGTTGCTAGTGCATACACGCCGAACGGCAGTTCAGAGTGCCTAAGCTTCTTGGAGTCTATCAGAGGACTGCTGGAGAGCACCCTAGCTGGTGACTCTGTAGTTCTACTGGGGGACTTTACATGGACCACGTCCATGTGGGTAATGACAGTGTTACCTGGAGGGGCATGATTAGGAGGAACTGCCTGAACCCGTGCGGTGTGTTGTTGTCTTCTGTGTGAACCACAGTTTGTCCATGACAAACACCCTGTTTGAACTTAAGGATGTGTACTTGGCACCAGGACACAGGTCTATGATTGACTTTGTAGCCATCAGACCTGCGTCTGCATGTTCTGGACACGCAGGTAAAGAGCGGCTGAGCTGTCCACTGATCATCACCTGTTGGTGAGTCGAATTAGATGGCAGGGGAGGATGCTGGACAGACCGGAAGGCCGAAACATGTAGTCAGGGTGTGCTGGGAAAGTCAAGTTTGTTTGTCGAGTCTTCAACTCTCACTTCCGGCAGAGCTTTGCCTGCATCCCTGGGGACAACAGGGATATCGAGCACAAATGGGCCATATTCTGTGCCTCCATTGCTGAGGCAGCCGGTCGGAGTTGCAGCTGCAAGGTGGTAGGTGCCAGTCTTGGTGGCAAGCCTCGAACCCGATGGTGGACACCTGAGGTCAGGACTGCCATCAAGCTTATCGGACTCCTGAAGCAGCTGACGGGCACAGGCAGGCCATGCGGAAAACGGATTTGGTGGTGGTCGAAGAAAAAACCCAGGTTTGGGAGTAGTTTGGTGTGGTCATGGAGCCGGACTTTCAGTCAGCTTCGAAGAGGTCTTGGCAAATTGTCCAAAGCCTAAGGGCGATTTAGACAAGTATCTTTTATGGATAATGCAATTTTGCATGAAATGATTAATTGTGGAAAATCTTTCAATGGGTAACTAATTATGTATTCACTTCGCTGTATGTCACGCTTTGACGCACAGCGACCACCCCTACCTTGACACTCTCAATCCATGCCTCCATGCCTCTCACTTTTCCACACCCAGATATGGACAGTGGCAGCCTGTTGGCTTGGCTTGAGTACAGCTCAACTTAAAAATAGAGTTTCGTGTTGGTCACTGCCTTACAGTCCGGATAAATTTTTGTAGGTTTTTCTAGCTCAACTCGTATCTGTAGCTACTCGGTAAGCTTGTTTCATATGCATACAGGTCATTTAGATGGGCGAACACATAGTTGTGTACTTGCTCATCCTTAGTTGAGAAGCTCGTTGTGAATGCACTAACAGTTCATGATTGACTCATGCCAAAGAAAGAGCTAGTTTTTCCTCACCGACTCCCAAGCAACGCAGTATTGAGAATATTTGTAGAGTAAAGGAGATGTCGCAAGATTAGAATTTAGCCGGAGAGTGGAAGCTTCTACACCAGAAATTATAGTAATCATGAAATGGATAAGTAAAAATATAACATTATGCTACAAAAGCAGTACTTGGGAAAAGTGTGTGATTTTCCATGTCAGTTCAACAGGAGTATAGCAACCATCCATTTTTAGATCCTTCGGTTCTTTAAGACGTCCCCACTGCTGTCTAGCAGCTTCAACATTTACTCTAGTTAGTTTGTCTATTTTATGTTGGCTTCTTTCACTTCCACGTTTTCCTCAGCATCTTGTTAGTAGCTTTGCTGAAACTCCTCGTGTACGTGAGTGATGCCACTCCCGCTTTTTGGGGCCAAAAGATAAATCTCCTTCACTTTGACCCTTAATTGTAAAAAATGACACATTTTTCCTGTTCTCTGAAACTACGATTGGTACCAATAGAACACTGTAAGAGTGCTATAACAACACAACTTCCAAAGTGTCTTCTTAGAGTTTTGGGTTTGGAGCCGAGAACGGATAAGACCTTTTTAAGAGGCAGCAGTGAAATATTTAGTTTTTAACTCTAAACTCTTAATACTTTGCACCAGACAGAGAGGCACTGCAGAGGGTGGTGAAAGCCACAAAGAGAAGTATTGATTGTTCCCTGCCATGCATCTGTGACATTTACACCAGCCAGTGCAGGAACATGGTCTCCAACATCATGAGGGAGCCCTGATGTCCACCTCGTATTATGTCTACTACATTAGGTAATGCAAATGTAAAGGTGACTAATGGGGTGTTAGTTCATGTCTACAGGGTTCTAATTGTCAAGTCTGGCATGAGCCAGTGTTTGGATCTGAAAAGCAGAGAACAAAATAAGGTGGAGCGTAAAATATTTTCACACAAAGAGTCATCCAACAGAGATAGGTACATACAAAAACCAAACAAAAAGAGTAGTCCAAACAAAACAAAACAAACAAACAAAAAAAACAGGAGGCACAAAGGCAGATAAAAGGTAATGCAAAACACTGCTAGAAAAAACGGCAAGCAGAAACTAAAGGTGCTGCTGAAAGAAACTTGCAGGTGGCTAAATGACAACTATGACAACCTAGACAGAGAATACACGAACATACAAGAATGCCAAAACACTCGCAAGCCGGAGAACTAACACTAGGGCCAGCAAGAACTTCAAATAACCAGGGAAAACACCAGGAGAAGTCGGCTGAAGTCCGGGGAACAATCTGGTAAGACTGGCAAGACATTGCAGGCAGGCGGCAGCAGAGAACACAGAACATGACATTAATATGGTAAAAACTATACTTAGAAGATGGTAAACAGGTGTCTATGCTCTGACTACAAAAGTATTCTGTTTATAAATAACAAATCCTACTGTGTGGAAGTTCACCTACACAAATAATTTTGAGTAGTTGATCTTCAACGTTTCCACTTTGTTTTCCCCATGATTGACTCGTGAGCAGTCCATGGTGTGTCCCACTAAATAACAGCAGGGCTAGGCTCCAGCTTTCTCCAAAAGGAACGGAAAGGTAATAGTAAGGAAATGGCAAACAGGCAAGAAAGGAAGGAAATAAATCCAGGTATCGGTGTAATTTGCAGGTACGCTAAACTCCAAATAACGTGTATGCACCATTATTGCAATGAACTGTCTCTTCTGGCAAAATAAAAATAAGAAAAGATGTTGTTTGCAAATCTACATGAAGACGTAGGACCTGACTTTGCAAGGGCAAAGTTTCCAATCCTGTCAGATGCTGATTGGTTTAGATGCATCTGAATGGCAGCCCTCACCCCACTAGGTGTGAGTTTATGCTTGTGTGGGCTTCTCTCAAATCTGAATTGCATTCGAAATCAATGCTCACATTACCATTCCTTGGAGCCCAGGCAGTGGCATCCTGGTGATTTGCATGCAGCACACACGTTTGCCTTCCATTGCAACTGATAACTGACAAATCTAAACTGGAAGCAATTTTTCACTGGCAGAGACAAATATACAGATTTATTTCTAATCCAAGCAATAATTCTCCTTTTGTTGACTCATAAACATTAAAGCCATTAACTAAGATGACAGTTGCGCAGTTTCTATGCACGGTAAATGATTCTAAATTGCAGAAAAATGAACCAATGTCACAATTTATGTCAGCTGTCTCACTCTTTTGTGTGTCATTCAAAACTTTGTGTGCTTGACTGGAGAAGACAAACCCGGAAAACAGATTGGTGGACAAAGTATTTGAGTCAGCATTTGAAAAAGCCACAGTTTTAATTGATCTCTTGCTATAGCGTCTTTCTCATATGTGAGAAATTGCGCACTAAAGTTGTGGTATTGTGCAAAAAATAATCTACAAAACAAAACACAAGCCGAGGATAAGACTACACATCGTGGTTATCACATTTACAGGGTAACTGCCTGGCAACAAAAAGTAACAATTGATGAACTAATCACAGTATTAGTATTTGGGAGCGGGACTGTTTTCTTGAGTAATTTGAGTACCATTATTACAAAAAAGAATCAATGATTTTTTTCCTCCCTCAAGGAGTCGCTTACGTCACCCACGCAGTGAAAGAAGAAGGGAGCAAACGTTTACTTGCAGAGGCAAGAGAAAATGACCAAAGAAAAAGAAAGCAAAATTGAAAAAAAACCTGCCATAAAATGTCAAGCATTTGAGACTAAGCAGCACGTGCAGCGTAACTTGTATTTGCTGTAATGCAGCCCTTGCATACCACAACAGCACATCTTCCATGTTGCAGCATCTCCTCTCAAGACACCCACAATCGCAGCGAAAGGCTTTCTTTTAAAAGCTTTCTTTTAATTATTAATACTTTGGCATGCCCTTAAAGTTAATGTGACTTTATAGAGGGTTTTTTTAATTTGCAAAAACAGTGCCGTGAGCAAAGATGAAAACTTTAAACACTTTGGTTTGACCGCGGCAAAAACTAAATTTCATTTTTGAAAAAGTATTTTTTTCTAGTCAGCCATCTATGTTCGGAATTAGTAAATGCACAGCCATCAGCATAATGTAATATACACTTTATTTTTACTTATATCATTCATTCATTTTCTATACCGCTTTATCCTCATTAGGGTCACGGGGATGCTGGAGCCTATCCCAGCAGACTTTGGGCGAGAGGCGGGGTACACCCTGGACTGGTCGCCAGTCAATCGCAGGGCACATATAGACAAACAAACATTCACACTCCCATTCATACCGATGGACAATTTAGAGTCACCAATTAACCTAACATGCATGTTTTTGGAATGTGGGAGGAAACCGGAGTACCCGGAGAAAACCCACACACGCACGGGGAGAACATGCAAACTCCACACAGAGATGCCCAACGGAGATTTGAACCCAGGTCTTCCAGATCTCCTGACTGTGTGGCCAATGTGCTAACCACTCAGCCACCGTGCGGCCTTATATCAAACAATAAATTCTTATTTCTCCCCTTTATGGGTAAATCATTACAGTCTCAGATAGATACAGTACATATATACGCACAATTATGAATTTATGAACAGTTTCAATGCACAATGTGATTTAAAAGAAAATAAGAAAATAGAAAATAGATTATGTGAAAAATTAAAGAAAAAAATACAATAATAATAATGCTCTCCTTACGTTTGCTAAGTTTAATTTCCTTTTATTGATTTTGCAAGAAACCAATATATGATGGATGTAAGGACATGCTAAAAATAATAAACTGCAACATTTGACTGTGTGGTACAGTTCATACACCTGCTGTCAATCGTGTCGTTAACACCAACTTAAGATAAACCAATATTATAGACCACTAAAACAGATGATCTGAATTCACCAATACAATGACAGACACATGCATTTTCAAAAATAAATTATATTAAGGTGATTTATCACATGCAGTTGCTTTAATTAACATATATGCGTTTGTGCTGCTTGATCACAATCTAATACGAATGTAATATTATCCCTTTCTTAAAAAGGCACGATATACATAGTTTAGAGACTGACCCAAATGACCATAATAAGCAATATTCTTTATCCACTCTAATTATAATTCCCAGTATTATTTTTGCAAATGTGTGTAAGTGTGCAATTTATGATGCAACACTACACATACAGCAGTTACTAGTAGATCCTTTTCTTTGTGATGCAGCAACAACCACAGTCTGCTGCTTAAGTGATCTTTTTTACTAGTTCATAGCCCACAGCATGCAAGGATGACAAAGCATCTGAAACATTCTCACTGTTCTGTCAGCAGTTGCAGATGTTACTGCACATTTGCAATGTCCCTCCTCAATATCTGCAGCTGCAGACTTCGGAAATATATGAATAACATCTTCTCTTGCTGCATAGTCAATATTTCCTTTGCACGCCTTAGTGACAGCTGGGTCACTATCACTACAGTGTAGTGCACTACGGTATTTCAGCAAAATCAGAACCCACTGGCAAACAACCAGGGGCCAATATCTGATGCTTTTGGTGTAACAAGCTGGTCCATATTGTTCGAGCAGGTTGAGCCGTTGGAATGATTATCTACACGCCGATGCCAGCCATCTCACTTTGGGCAATTTAGTTCTGATTTAGCAGACAAAAAAGGCGATGTTACCAAAGATGTGGGATAGCAAAAACCTCACGTTTCAGGATTCAAAGCTTTTTGTATGCATATTTTGACATGGTCATGGAAGGACGTAGGCTCAAACCAGCAATCTTCTGGTTTGGAGAGGAGCACCCTACCAAATGAGCCATGCTACCACTGTTTTCACCCACAAACAACTCGTTTGCTTCATTCATTTTAAAAGTAGACAATTTCTGTTTCACTAATGACTATTGCCGGGGCCTTCATTTAAAAATGATTACGTTCGATTTATTCATTTTCTTCACAGCAAAGGCATAAACCTCAATTTGCTGTAAAGTGCATCAAACAGACTAGCTCATATGAATATAAACTATAATAAAACCCTGTACATCACCCTTTTGTATAAATAACAACACAATTAACTTGGTATTTCAATTATGGTTAACTCCATACAATATCAATACAATCCTTAGTGAACACTCATTTGCACAATGCTGTGCTGTAAATGACTGTTGTAGATTTTTTATTCTGAGGTCTGAGCTACAATATTTTCCATGCTCTTGCATCAGACTTTTGGGATACATGCCCTGGAATGAGCTGTGTTGTGTCAGGGAACGTCACATTGTTTCACATTTCTGCTTTTGAGCAGCACTACAGTTTCAGAATATACGGTATGAGACACACCTGTTTGGTGCTGGATTAATGGTTTGCTGTCATGTCATTTAACAGGTAAGTATGCTGGCAAACTCAGCTGTTTGGGACGACACATGATGACTTTGACATCAGCATTATTGCAATCATACATACATTATAGCCATGTCATTTATCCTACTTAGTAGGGATTGTGCAAAAGTACGACAGGAACATCAAATTTAAAGCACTATATGAGTACAGAACCACCATCCACCTGAAGTCAGAGAAGTTGTGTACCACAAATATGCATTTTAGCACTCAGTAAGGTCATCAAATCTTACCTTTATGCGGTCCCACACAGAATCAGCATTTGGGACCAATTGTGAGGTGAAAGAAAGTGGGTAGAAATATACAATTTAAACCAAAAATAGTAGTCCTGCAGTGTGAGAGAACGAAGAAGGTGTGTTCAAGGACCATCAAACAGTGGGAAAAACAATCCACTCACATCAAACATGAAAAACATTTAAAAAATGGGGGATTTCTAACTGTATACTATTTTTGAAAACAATAATAGCCCATATTTCTAACATTGATATCCTTCTACATAACATTTGATGTAGTTATCATAGTTGCATATCCAATCATTGACCACAAAGAAATTTACAGTACATTACCTACTTATTATAGAGAAAAACAAAAACATATTTTAGACTTAGACTTAGACAGACTTTATTGAAACACAAGGAAAATTGCTTGGTCACAGTAGCTCAATTGTAGAAGAAATAAAAATAAAATGCAATGCAATATAAATAAAATAATTATATCATCTATACAGATGTCTATATCTATATTTTACATTACATAGATACAGTAGTCATTACATAAGTATAATATCATCAAATTAAATAAAAATTATGTCAGTAATAAAGAGACAATGGGAAACAATATTAGCATATTTACAAATAGCGTGTAAAAATCTGGTAATGGTATAATTTTATTTGAACTTGCATACAAGTTACATTGGACTATGTCACATATTACAATTGACAGTTCCACATGTCCAAAAGGAGGAAGACACAAAGCTTATTTAATCCTAACCCCATTGGTTTCAACCAATTTCAATACATTTGTACACTTACTGCTTTCCTTATGTGTTCTTAGTCGGTTTAAAATAAATATATACCATAAATAAGGTAATGTGACCATGTGGCAAAGTTAACAAAGTTCTTGTTAAGGTAATAAATTATATAGCAACTATAATAAATAATAATAACAGAATGTAGATGGATTGTGGGTGAGTACAGAATGTCCTCACAAGGATGAAGAGTTAGTGATAAAAGTAATAGTGATTAGACTATTGTTATTGTTGTATTTTTGACCTTCCAGTTCAAAGTCCATTCCATTGTCGACCTAAATCCAAGAATCTCAGATCATGATTACTTTGACGGGCTCCTCGAGTTGATTCAAACGTTGTCTGATGTTGTTATGATTTGCGTATATCCGTCTCCTGTGTGGGTAATAGACAACTTATTGCCTATGTTTACATTATTATTGTTCCTGTATGTAATCACAGCAGTCATTATTGGATATCCAGATGTTAACAGACGTTTGTGGTCCTTAAGGCAAATATGTCAGTTGTAGATCTTCTTATCCTGTAAACTGCAGTGTTGTGTTTTGAGCGTCTTTAACTGTAGATAAATGGGTAGTTCTGGTGCATCCAATCGATCCGTTCCTTGTGTCACGCTGATGGCTTTTCCACATGATCTTGAACCTGATACTTCCTCCGCATCAGTCTTGTTTCTGACTTGTTTTCCTTTTCCATGTTCTGTTGTTATTATGATCTTTAGTATTTTTCCAAGTCATTGATGTCTTTGGCAACAAGTGCTCTCGCTTATGGTCCGCCATTTAACATGATAAAAATGTTGCAGTTGACGTTCCAAGTGCTTTGGATGAACTTACCCTGCTTCCTCAAGTCACTCGCTTTCTTGGCACTTTCTGTGTTACTTTTTGTCAGATGCTCATTCATGTAGACTTTTGTTTTTTTCAACTTCTTTCCCTGCTTCAGCAGTGCAATTTTGAGTTTCCTGTTGGTGAATGTAACGATGATGATGTGGTCTTATTCCTGCCATACGGTGGATGCAAGTACCAGTGGTGTTGATGTCTACAGCCACTTCCTTTGAACGTAAAAAAGTAGCCATTCGTTGCTCAGTTGGAGCGACATCCTCTTCATCTGGTCCGTCTTTATTCCCGACTGTTCTGGCATGCGGCCTGGGTTTTATCTAAAGCCCCGACACGATCACATCGTTCATTTGCGTGTTCTGATCCATGTCCTCAATTGTGTTCTTCAGTTGCTCAATAACTTTGTCTTTTGCTTCCATATTTTCTTTGAAAGTAGCTCCCCAGCCGACGGCAAAGGTGGGGCCGGTGTACTCGTTACTTCATCCTTCATCCTTGGTGTCTCTGACTTTAAGCGGCTCTTCTGGCGGACAGCGTTTCTGGGGTACTCCGAGCCGAGCTGCTCGAGGTAGTTTCCCATTCTTCATTCCTTGGCATTGTTGTTTTGCTGTTGCCAAGCAACGCAGTGTAGCTAGCGGGTGAGCTTGCTTTGAAGTGGTTCTGTTTATTCGTTTCTCTTCGGTGAGTTTGTCTCTCCCGTTTGAGTTAAAGGCGAAAGTCTTGGCGCTCTCTTCTGGATCTGCAATCACAAAATGGCAATGGCAGCTACAAGTAAAGTACCTGCGATTAATTATGGCAAAGTGTGATTAATTGAGATCAAATCTTTCAATCGATTAACAGACCTAGTAAATACTATTATATTCGATTTTCCATTCATTTTAATTGGTCACAAGTCCGTAAAAGGCAATCACTGGATTTCTATCCGGAACCGAGGTCCGCCATATGGTGATGGCTGGTCTAGTGTGTTCAGAAAAATCAATGTCAATGTAAAGGGTATGACTTGTACTGACAAATGGAGTTTCTTTTCGTTTAATTGTTTTTTGAAAATATATTAGGATTGGAGAAAGCAGGAAGAAGGCTGCCATAGTTCTGTGCAATTTACCCTTCACAAGCTTTACCTCAACGCTGTCCTTGAGAGATGATGGAAATGGTTGCAAGCGCATCTACTTTTGACACCTCTTGGGTTTTTTACACAGACATACATTACAGTCTTTTTATTTATGCCTTAAAGACACAATATGGTTGGAAAATTGAACATTTCTTATAAGCACTACTGACAATGTAAAGGCGGAGTCTGACATATTTCTGTTTTCACCATGACAAACTACAAATATATACAAAGATGGTCTAAAATGTTTTAGCGTTGCGGACACATTCATATAAATACGGTCTTGTGTTCTCGCTCTCATGGCTATGACAATAAGACCAAACTAAAATACTCGTTTACAGCATATGCAACTGTTTAGACTTAAAAAAAATATTCTGACAGCATTTGCACAGCCAACCAACCCCCTCAAGTCAAATTGGTTGGCTGAGCTTGCGCATGACTTGAATCACAACATAGTACAAGGTGCCTTTATTAAGCAGCTTGTAACTCAGTCAAAACAATTAGGACTCTGCGATAGAGAAGTGGTATCCTGGCAACTGGGTATGGCAATTTTGGAAAATGGTGGAGCAGGCAGGCAAGACAGGGACTCCATGGTAAACTTCTTTAGTTTTATTTCATGGCTGTTGAACATACTTATTCAGGTAAAAAAAAAAAAAAAAAGATTCTTTTGTTGTGGAATGATGGTTTATCCAAGCTGCGAGCAATGGTGAGTCTAACTCACCCCGGCACCATAGGGACATCATTTTGACAGTGACCACAGGGCATATCACTACAGTTACAGTATTTAGCATTCCCATCTCATACAAACACATGCATGCTCATGTCCAGCTGTTTGTTTGTTTCTCTCCCAAACGTGCACAAATGCTTAAGCAGGATAAACATATGTGTAAAAGCTCAACACATTTCGGAAAGGAAAAAGAAAAAAGAAACGGTAGTCTTGAAATTGTGTGCTTCTATACTGTATCTCATACAGTTTGTCGCTTTGCAAAGTGACAACTTTGCAAAGTGATGATGAACAAACACCACAAAGCTCTACTTCTCTATCTAATATGTGAGAGACAGCACAAACAGCGGCCAAGACCAAGGATGTGGTTCCCATTTACATGTGGTTCTCGAACGTCAAAAATCATTCCGGAAGGCAGCTAACAGGTGCTGCTATCCTGTAGAACCATCTCACTGATTCTGTCTGGACAGACATGCTCTCCATGTTCAAAAGTAGACTTAAAATCTTCCTCTTTGATAAAGCCTTTAGTTGGGGGTGACTCAGGCATATCCTTGGTCATTCCTTAGTTGTGCTGCTCGGGGTTCTCCCATGATACTCAGAGCTCCTGTTCCTACAGCTATATATCAACACTAATAGTGCTCTGCATGTTCTTTTGGATTTGGGAGGAAGGCGGAGAACCCGGACGCATGGGGAAAACGTGCGCTCGCTCCAGAGATGTCTGCTCTGTTCTGTAAAAGGTGGGGTGTTGCAGACTACTATCAAAATTGCCTTGTTACTTAACAGCAGAACCTGGCATAACACATTGCAAGAAGCAAAAAGTGCAGCCATTTCACCCTTAAAAAAAAAAAGTGATTAAATGTCATTTGTCAAGGGGTGTTTAGTGTCGACATTCAATCGAGTGTGATATCACATGTATCTCATGCTACATGATTTGGTCATTATGTTTGCTATTCTTATATTTTGACCTTTACCAGAGGGGTTGGAATAGATTAAAATCATATTAGGAAGTTAATGGACAATGTCTTTATTACTAAACTAAATGGATACACGCCAGACGCATTGGCCATCCAGCCAATGTGTCTGTGCGTGCACACATGCACACTTGCAACTTTTATCAACACACCATCAGCCACAGCAGGTTTTAAAGGGGCACTTTAGGTTGGCATGTCATTCACTCTAATGATGCCTGCACTACACTACAATCCAGGATGCCAGGCAAGGAGTGGGGACACTCAACACACATTGCTAACTGCTAAGCAAAGCCTAAGGTTGCATTGACACAGTCATTGCACAGTCAAGCGCTGCTTCCTACCATTACATCAGTGCCCTTGGACAAGGAACTAGATACTGTATGTGCTAAACAAATCACGTGACCAACCATTCCTCATCTCAATTTGTCAGTGTTTCGATGTAATGCACATGGCTGTACACCGGCAATACTTAAAGAGGGATAATCAAACCGAAAGAGACATGCACTGTAGCTTTATTATGCCAGCATCTAAGACCTGTCTTGATTGACCCTAAAATCTCAAAAGAATAAACGTGCATTGAGGGAGTCATGTTATGTGAAAGGGCCGCACGGTGGCTGAGTGGTTAGCACATTGGCCACACAGTCAGGAGATCTTGAAAAACCTGGGTTCAAATCTCCGTTGGGCATCTCTGTGTGGAGTTTGCATGATCTCCCCGTGCGTGTGTGGGTTTTCTCCGGGTACTCCGGTTTCCTCCCACATTCCAAAAACATGCATGTTAGGTTAATTGGCGACTCTATATTGTCCATAGGTATGAATGTGAGTGTGAATGTTTGTTTGTCTATATGTGCCCTGCGATTGGCTGGCGACCAGTCCAGGGTGTACCCCGCCTCTCGCCCAAAGTCTGCTGGGATAGGCTCCAGCATCCCCGTGACCCTAATGAGGATAAGCGGTATAGAAAATGAATGAATGAATGTTATGTGAAAGTTTTTCTTGTTTAACATTAAAAAAACAATGTGACCTTTTTCAGATTGGCTTGCACCTTTAAGGCATTTCCTTGTGGAGTGGCTAACAGAATACTAGTAACTAGTACTTCTCAGCTTTGATTTCACACCTTGCTGTGCAACACTAATGATCAAGGAATAATATTTGCTAACTATATCCACATAGAAACGTTTTCAAGTCAAAACAGCAAAATGTTTTATAATCTCAGCCTTTCATCCACATAGGAACAGACCAGAAGTGAGCTTTGACGACAAGCCAACATAATATCCCAATACTTTGAGAGACATAACTCATCCCAGTCAATATTATTCTGATATTTTGTTGTCTTATTCTCCAAAACGAATCTTAGAAGTAATTCCACGTCGTTATACGGCTAGAGGAGCTTTGGAAACCAGAAGACAACGAACCTATGTGTATGCATTCCTTCTATAGTTTGGTGACATTTTGTTTACAGCGCCACACATAGATGTTCCTTTTGTATTACATATTTTTCACTCAGTGATTAGTTCTAGTTTCTACTATTTACTAATCCGGCACAGTGTGGGCATGACTTTTTTTCAACCCGCTAAAAAAAAAAAATCCCAAGAACGTTTTCTTGTGCGGGACCTTATTCAATGTGTCATCATAATGGTGCCCAAATCCCGTATCAGGCAATAAAAGTACAGTCTCCCTGTCATACTAAATAAAATCCATCCATTTTCTATGGCGCTTATCCTCATTAGGGTCGCGGGTATGCTGGAGCCTATCCCAGCTGACTTTGGCCGAGAGGCGGGGTACACCCTGGACTGGTCACCAGTCAATCGCAGGGCAGACATAATGGCATTCACACTCACATTCACACTAATGGATGATTTAGAGTCGCCAATTAACCTAACATGCATGTTTTTGGAATGTGGGAGGAAACCGGAGTACCCGGTTAAAACCCACACACGCACGGGGAGAACATGCAAACGCCACACAGAGAGGCCCAACGAAGATTCAAACCCTGAACCTCCAGACTGTGAGGCCAACATGCTACCCATTCAACCACCGTGCGGCCTACTGAATAAAATGTCTAAAAAATATCTTACTGCATATTAATGATGATTAAAATGTTTTAAATTTAAATAAGACACCCCGCGACCCTAATGAGGGTAAGAGGCATAGAAAATGGATGGATGTCATGTACGCCATTAATTGTTTTGTGTTGAAATTTTGAATTTCCCAGTAATTCTATTTATTTCCCCCAAAAAAAGATGTGCATACTGACACACTGATTATTCCTGCCATCCTTTCCTTTTTATGTATTCATGAAGGCAAAGGCAATGTCAAACGTAATTGAGTCGCAAACCTGATCTCACAAGCATTTGCAAACCGGGGTGAAGGCTGGATACTGCAACGATGCTTGTCAATAAAACCCCATTCAAATGAACACATAATAATTACTGCCTTTATTATCCTTCAAGATCTAGGAGACAGGCACCTGTTTGTAATTGGTCGACTAACTACCCCATATGTCCCTGGCCAACTGAGAGGATTGTCCTTGGCCCCATCGAAGCAGAGTCAAATCGCCATTTGTGCCCAAACAAACCTGTCATGTCTAACAATTGCCTCACAATTGTTCCCTGAGCACACTAAATTGCATGAACTAAATAATTCAGTGATATGTGGTCAGGGGAAGCAGGCCATTATGAAGTTAAAAAAAAAAACATAATATAAGTAAACAATTTAATGTGACAAATAAACAGGAAATCTCTTAAGATTGAAACGTGACAGCCTTTCTTGTTTGGAGAAAAGGCTGCACTAATCAGAAGCCCATCAAGAGTGTGAACTATGGCATCACTATTATGAAACATAATGCTGTAAAATGGAAGTGGCACTCTGCAAGGCGTTATTGCAAGTACATTAAATGCTTTAGGCACACTTTGCAATCCAACCTACCTCGCTGTTCCCAGCGTCGCTGACCTGTCTCCGCATATTCTAGACATGCGGGTGGAGAGAGGGGCTGAGCTGTCAACTGATCATCACCTGGTGATGAGTTGGGTTAGATGGCATGAGAGGATGCCGGACAGACCAGGGATACCAAATTGTGTAGTGAGGGTGTGCTGGGAACGTCTCTGTTTGTTGAGCCTTCAACTTTCACCTCCGGAAGCCTCACCTCTACAGCTTCACCTGCATCCCGGGTGAGAATGAGGATATAGAGTCTGACTGGGCTGTATTCCGTGACTCCATTGCTGAGGCAACCATTCGCAGTTGGTGGTCGGTGCCAGTCATGGCGGCGGCAAACAAACCCGATGATGGACACCAGAGGCCAGGGCTACCGTCAAGTTGAAGGAGTCCTAGTCTATTCCAGTGTGCTGGAGAGAAGGGTGCGACCATTAGTCGAACCTTGGTTAGAGGAAATGCAATGTGTTTTTTTGTCCCGGTTGCGGGACACTGGATCAGCCCTACACCCTTGTAAGGGTGCTGGAGGGTACGTGGGAGTTTGCCCAACCTGTCTAATGTGCTCTGTGGACTTGGAAAAGGCAGTCAACCACGTCCCTCGTGCTCCGGGATACAAGTTTCCTCCGTAGGGTGGCTGGACTCACCCTAAGAGATTGGGTGAGGAGCTGGACCATCCTGGAGGAGCTCAGAATAGAGCCGCTGCTCCTTCACATCGAGTGGAACCAGTTGAGGTGGCTCCGGTATCTGGCCAGCCAGAAGAACGCCTCGGGGAAGAACTAGGACACTCTGGAGGGATTATGTCTCTGAGCTGGCCCTAGTACACCACCTGTAAGAGGTGGCTGGAGACGGGGAAGTCTGAACTTCCCTACTGAGACTGCTGACCCCGCAACCTGTACTCGCATAAGCGGAGTAAAATTGAATTTATGGTTGCATGTGCTTAAACAGTAGGTAAAAGTACAAATGTTTTTCTGTTTATAAAAAAAAGACTAAGTAGTATTTGAAAACAAAGTATTAAATTACTTTTAAATAAATTATTATTTTTTTGTATTAACATTTAAAAACTCCACCAGCCATGAACCTCACCACACGCCACCGTAGCGTTCGTAAACTACTAAAACAGGGTAAAACCATCAAAAAAATAAAAAAAAGGCTTTATTCTCTGTAATTGCAGAAAAGGCGTAGTGCGGCACCTGTTGTCTACTGCCAGTCAAAGAAGGTTTATCGTCACATCAGCAGGCTATGAATTAGTAAACACTGACAGTTGGTAATGGATTTACAAAACAAATTTTTTAAAAATCCATGAAATGTTATCCATGATGAGACACACTCTCGGTAAACAAGCAGGGGTGGACTCTTTTAGATGTAGCACGCACAGCAATCTTGCCACATCTATAAGCTGCTTGAGCAGATTTGATTTATTCACCATCTTCTCTTTGCAAGTATTTGTGGCTTAGTTGCACCACTCCTGCAACAAGAAAAAAAAAGAAAACATAGAGATTAAGCGAGTAATGCTTTTAGCAGAAAAGTGGAGCTGGTGGTCTGTTGCCATCCCCAACACTATGCTGTTTTAAATCTGCACAAATTAATTGCTCATAGAAGTAAGGCCTTGTAATGCTCTGGTCTCCTAAAGGAATTAGCAGGCCTCGTGATGAAAGGGAAAATGAATCATTGATTAATAGTTGGATAGCACCAAGCGCAGATGTAGATAACATCTTTCTAATCTCCCCCTCCAACATGCACACACACACCAAACATTTCCGTCTTCTGTGTATAGAACATAATGAGCAGGCAAGATGGATTGTCCAGTGTCGGAAGATAGATTGTTTGGCAGCCAGCTGTGAAACTCAGATGACATCTTGCCTAACTTTCTCAAATCCAAAAGCTTGACAAACAGAAGTAGTCCAATCCCCATTCTTCTTTATCTTCTAAAGAGATTAGATAGTTGTGTCTTGATATTAAGCACTCGCTCTTTTCTTTGCTTCAAACAACATTTTTATTTCCAAGCAGTAGCCTTTCGACCTGAGATTTTTCTTTGAATATTATTAATGAATAATGAACGTTACTAATAGACATGAGCTATGCCTATTTTGCAAAAAAAAAAATTGAGGTACTCATAATAAGTGGTCGCTTAGTTTATACAGCTTTTTGGAAGTATTTTGGGTCATAATTCCCAACCTAGTCTGTCCAATTGTTCTTTTCCTTTTGGCTTATCCCTGCTTTTCCCATCAGGGGTCGCCACCGCGAATCATTTTGTTCTGTTTGATTCGTATGTTTTGATTTGGCAAATGTTTTTCGTCGGATGCCCTTCCTGACACAACTTTCTATATGAGGGACATGATACGTGTATATTTGTATATTTGGGTGTGACCAGGATGGACAGGATCAGAAATGAGCACATATAGCATAGAAATACATGTTAGTATGGTAGACTTGAATGATTATTTTATTGACGAGTATTTTTTGTAATCATATTTTTTTTAATGACACATGCACTGGGGTTTAGCAAAAATGTCCAGTTATGGAATCACCTTCTTTCCCACTCGAGTAAATTTTAGACCAGTATGGCTTTTATATTCCAATAGCATGTGCTGAAAGAGTTAGATTTCTATAGCTCTGCAAGAAATTACAAGTATCCTCACTTTTATTATCTGATGATGTGAATATAAATATTCTGCAAAGTGTGTAGAAATCCATGCCTGTTTACAGTTCATTAAATGGGCGACTCATTGATTGAAATTGCTCTGTAAAAACACAAATAATTTACTGCCTCACGTAAGCCTTGAATCAGGATGCGTGTGTCGCTGTTCATAAGGACTGTGACATAACTCTCATGATATACATGATATATACAATTGACCTTTGGAGTATGTTATGACAAAGAAGGCAAACACTTGCTGCTACGTTTGACCTGTGACCTACGCCCCACCTCTGAGTTGGCGTTTGGGCTTAAGTTATTCTGTTATGTGCTTTCTAAACTTCCACCAATGGCTCTAATTGAAGTGCAAACGAATGCATAATAATAAAAACTAAAATGTGTGTGCTAGAGAGACAAGATCAAATCACTGTTCCTGCTATAAATCAGAGACGATGGGAATTTTGCTCACGAGCTGACAGTTTTGTTGTTATAATCTGTGACCACTAAAACTAGATGGCTGCATGTCTTCCTTTTCAATTTTGGATCCGAGTCTGTCAGCCGAAAAGCTTAATGGTCTCATGACTGGATTCCCTACAACAAATTGCATCTAGAATGGTCATTTTAACCAATTCTTGTAACTACAAGTTACAAAATATTGTACATCAATGACATTCTTGCTGTTGATCAGTTTCAAGGTCCACATCAGAACAACCCTATGACCCCTTTTCTGGGTGGGGTGGAAAATTTATGTTTAATTAATTAGAATAGATATGGTTTATATTAGAATTATTTATAATACAGTATTGAGATCATTATAATTATCTATAATGGCGACCAGTCCAAGGTCGCGGGTACCCGCCTCTCGCCCAAAGCCAGCTGGGTTAGGCTCCAGGATACCCGCGCCCCTAATGATGATAAGCGGTATAGAAAAAAATGAATGAATGAATAATGTATCAGTATGTTAGCATTTCCTTTGAAGACATAGCGATGCCTGTCTGTCGACAAATATGACTGAAATCTTTTGTAAACATAACCACTGACAACCGTGAAAGAAATGTCTTTCAAATGAGACCCCGCAAGTCATACCAGGTGTGCACCCCACCTCTTACCATAACTAAACTGGGATGTTCAAATGGCACATTTTAATTTTCTATTTACACTGATGGCGTTCTTTCAGAAGCTCGTGGTGGAGATGCCAAATAAGACAGAATACATATAAGAAAACCCTCACCTAGCTTCCAGAAACATGAAAAGCAACGCTGTGACATGAAAAGGTCAGGCAAACGCGAGATTGCCGTAGTACTCAAGGTCGACAATTCATCTTTCAAATGATTTTCTGAGCACCCATTTGCTATCTCACTTGTTACTTGCTGCAGTTTCTCCTGCAACCGTTTTTCCTACAAGACTTGTTTCAAGCCTTTTTCAGTCCCCTTTGTAGTCATCGTACACGTTCAATGGTATCAAAAAAAGGATTTTCTAAATATCGTGTTGATAGGTTCCCAGAATTTGATTCTGACGAGGAGACAACTGCTCTTATGCTGTCCTTCTCAAAGCCGCTTCTCATCTTCCTCCCGTCCTCCTGCTGCTCAACTCTTCAATTTGGATGCTGCCAAAAGCCCATTTTAGATGGAGTGTCCTTCTGCGTCACGCACCTTTCTCATCAGCAAGAACGAGTTTCTCACACACGTTTTAAGGCCCCCGCTCTCTCAGAGTTATTGTGGGTGTCGAGGCTGAAGACTGCTTCCTCTGTGGGATGTATTTTCATTGATGTCTTGACACACTTGAGTGTGGGGATGAGCTTTTGCCATTAATAAAATGCAGCTTTGTTGACTTAGACGTGCAGGCAGATGATAGGATGAAGCCAGAAGTCAATTGGAGACTTGCACAAAGGACACACCCAATGCATACTTTGGTAATGTTAATGCTGATGCTATTATGGAATCTTTCCATCCCTTCCTTTCAAACGATGTTGGTTTGTATTTTTCAGTATATTATTCACGTTCTCCTTTCTTAATAATGAAATGTTGAGAACCATTTTGGTCAAAATTATGGTCATCTTTACTCACCGTCTAGAACCAGCCCAGCACTTATCATGTTTCTTCTTGCGGTTTCCTATCGTTAGAGGAGTACGTCTTTCATCTCGTCCTCATCTGGGGGAGGGTGGCAAATCAATAGCAGCTTTGCAAGGCCAATCTACGTGCTTATAATAATTTCCTTTTTCCCTCGGATGCCTCAGCTTGTGTAGCTCCTGGATAATTATACATTTCTTTGGCAGTGTTTGGGTATTCAAAATAAATGAAAGACACTGGGTCTATTTGGCATGCATGATAAGTTATGTTACACACATTTGAGTTTGAGACGGTCTAACAAAATCATCACCTCCACCAGATGAATAACGAAAGGGAAGAGGATGCACTTTGATTGCAGTTTTTGGTTAGTGTTAGGGTCACGGGGATGCTGGAGCCCATCCCAGCAGACTTTGGGAGAGAGGCGGGGTACACCCTGGACTGGTCGCCAGTCAATCACAGGGCAAAGTTGTGTTTTTTTCATAGCAAATGTTCACTTTAAAAAACAACAACGACAACAAAAAGAAGAAGCTGGTTCTGTCTTTAAATTGTTTGGGCCAGTCAGCTCATCTATTTCAATTTCTAGCCAATTTCTAGTCTTTCTCGCGCACATACAGTAAGTTGACAACCTGCGTCAGAATTGTCTCAGCATTTTTAATAAATCCAACATCCGTCAATTTTTTTCATGCAAAAAAACTTTGGACACCCCTGCTCTAACCTGATAACCTCATAGCAACGTTAGAACGTTATTTTGGCAGACACATTTGGGAAGATGAGTGTAAAAATGAGCATCGGGCCAAGACATAATCTCAGAGGGGTGCCCTCCCCCGCACTCACTCATTTTTCAGAATTAATTGAAAAGGAATAAATCACCTGGGAAACCAGAGTATATCAGGTATATCTGATTTGTTAAATCTATTATGTTACAGATCTGCAACAAGACTAATTAATCCAATGACATCCATCCATTTTCTATACCGCTTATCCTCATTAGGGTCACGGGGATGCTGGAGCCTATCCCAGCAGACTTTGGGCGAGAGGCGGGGTACACCCTGGACTGGTCGCCAGTCAATCGCAGGGCACATATAGACAAACAAACATTCACACTCACATTCATACCTATGGACAATTTAGAGTCACTAATTAACCAAACATGCATGTTTTTGGAATGTGGGAGGAAACCGGAGTACCTGGAAAAAACCCACACACGCACGGGGAGAACATGCAAACTCCACACAGAGATCCCCAACGGAGATTTGAACCCAGGTCTTCCAGATCTCCTGACTGTGTGGCCAATGTGCTAACCACTCACCCACCGTGCGGCCCCATCCAATGACATTTTTACCAAATAAAGCAACAATGCAAAAAACAATTGCCTTGAGACTGCTACTTCATGCAAATGAAACAATTATTTGCATGTACAGTACTGGTTATTTACCAGTGTGTGACTGGAGTGAATGGATAATGTGTTTCAGCATAAAGCGTGTCTGAAAATCCATCCAGTCCATTGTCATGTATGTACAGGGTGATTGAAAAGTAACTCCCTGTTTTAAAATACTTATAATTTTTGAATATGTTGTAAAAGTTTTCTCAATTTTTTGTGTATGTTCCACGATGTATAAGCAAGTCTATCCTACCAAACCAACGACTTTGGAAGAACTTGAAGGGAAAATACGAGAAGTTATGTCTTCCATCCCACAAAGGTTCCTTGTGAAACCAGTTAATGCTTGAGAAACTGGTGGCGAATGCTGGCGCTCATATCAAATTTGAAATAAAACTCCATGCAATACACTCTACTTATGTTCATTTCTTTAATAAGTCAGCTGGGAGGATAAGCGGTAGAGAAAATGGATGGAAGGATGGAATTATAGCTCAGAAATAAATAACAATTACACAAAAATGGGGAGTTACTTTTCAAACAGCCTCTATTACCTCAGTGATTCCCAACCAGTGTGCGTAGCACATTGGTGTGCCGTGAGAGATCATCAAGTGTGGTAAATATTATTTCGCTTAATGTGCCTTTGTTTATCCATCTATGCCAGCGTCTTACAGTGTCAGGCAGCGTTTCCACTAGATGGTACATAATAAACCTGTACATCCACCTGTTGCCATCCATTTGACAGAATAAGTCATGTGCATGTTTATTGGTCTGCCATGAGATATTTATGTGCCTTGGCCAAATAAAAGTTTGGGAACACTGTATTACAGCAGGGCACGTAGAACACATTGCAGTAGCAGAGAACAATAGCAAAATGAATCTCTCTCTTTATATGTTTATTCTATACCTATATATACAAAGTAATTCCTCGTTTGATGCAGTTAATCGGTTCCAGACCTGGCTGTGCTGAGTGAATTTCTTATTCTTATTTACAAATGAAATATGTTCATTGTTAGGGGATAGGCTATGTTCACAATGCAGGTTAATTCCAATTTGTCAGTGTGAGCAGTACAATTCCGATGATTTTAAAAAATTAATTTGGGAATAAAGTTAAAATATTGTAAATTAAAATATTCATAACATCACAATAAAAATATGATTGTTTTATAATGTAGAATGTTTTGTGCAATTTGCTTGCTGACATTTTAAAGTAAAACATGACAGGAATTACAGTGTCAAAAATATTATTGAAATATAAAACTTCAAAACTTTTCTTCTCGGCATTGTGGCGACGACGCCGGTGATGCGGAGAGCAGGGAGCCAAAGCAGGTCAGGAAAGAGGTAATTTATTAATAACTTAGCTCTGCAGCGGCAGGAAGAAGAAACAAGCAAAAGCCAAGCAACGCAACGCAGCCTACAAACACAAATGAACGCAAGTGATCCGACAAGCGGCCAAGCACACAGCTGAACTAAATAACTAAAAACCAATTAGGAGAAGGTGTCAAAGAATGAAAAAGTAACGCGGACGGAGACAGAACGGAACAGAACAGGAAGTATTATCAAAATAAGAGTACAAAACAGGAACTGAGTCCAAAAAAGGCAACAAAAGCAACACCGTCCCGCAGACAAACATACAGATCCTGACAACGTTAATCCATCTGATTCAGAGACGTATTATCTTCTAAAATTGTTGGCACACATTTAGTTGTATGTGGGTGGACGCACATGTGCTCTGCTGATCATACTGGAAATTTGAACTATTTGATGCTTTCCTGACTACACTTCACAAACACAAGATCAGAACTGCTTGCTGACTTCCTTAACTTTAACTCGGACAGGCGAAAGGTACAGATTCCCTTATAGGCGACAAGTGCTGATAGCAGCTAATAAGTCAGGCAAAACTGCTGAAATGCTGGAGCCTATCCCAGCTGGCTTTGGGCGGGGTACACCCTGTTCTGGTCGCCAGTCAATCGCAGGGCACATATAGACAAACAAACATTCATACCTTTGGACAATTTAGAGTCGCCAATTAACCTAACATGCATGTTTTTGGAATGTGGGAGGGAAATCGGAGTACCCGGAGAAAACCAACACACGCACGGGGAGAACATGCAAACTCCACACAGAGATGTCCAATGGAGATTTGAACCCTGAGCCTCCTGACTGTGAGGCCGACGTGCTACCCAGTCAGCCACCGTGCGGCCCATTTAAACATTGCAAGCAGGAATCTTGTGATCAGGTATGGACCAGTCACCCTGGCTTTGCTGTGGGTGGGTCTGTGTATTGTCTTTGCTTTTTGTCGTCAGCTTGAGCCAATGCAATGAGAAAAAGCAAAACAAAGACAATACCGATAAAGCTGTCACGATCCGGGTGTTGCGCGTGACAGTTTAGGTTATGTGGGGTTTCCTTGGTTGTGGTGTTTTCCTGTTTCGTTGCTAGTTAGTTTTCCGTTGATTAGATACACCTGTTCCTCATTTGTGTTTCTTGGTATTTAAGTTCAGGTGTGTGCGTCTTGTTTTTGTCGGGTCATTGTATGTAATTTTGTTATTGTTGCCATACGGTCATCTTGTTGCTCCTACTGTGAGTTTTGCCTTTTGCCATTGGATGTCGTGTGTGCTTCGCTTTCCCGTGTTCCTATTTTTTGTTCCTGCCTCGCAGATTTATTATTAAAAGACTCTTTTTCCTGCACCTTACCTGGTTGACGTCCTGCTCGCTCCTTCCCCGGGGTTCTCGCTATGTCGCGCCGAGCTAGCCGAGCAGCCAGTCGTAACA
>QODF01000006.1:2051587-2083100 GCA_024372805.1 Oostethus manadensis
CTGTCACGATCCGGGTGTTGCGCGTGACAGTTTAGGTTATGTGGGGTTTCCTTGGTTGTGGTGTTTTCCTGTTTCGTTGCTAGTTAGTTTTCCGTTGATTAGATACACCTGTTCCTCATTTGTGTTTCTTGGTATTTAAGTTCAGGTGTGTGCGTCTTGTTTTTGTCGGGTCATTGTATGTAATTTTGTTATTGTTGCCATACGGTCATCTTGTTGCTCCTACTGTGAGTTTTGCCTTTTGCCATTGGATGTCGTGTGTGCTTCGCTTTCCCGTGTTCCTATTTTTTGTTCCTGCCTCGCAGATTTATTATTAAAAGACTCTTTTTCCTGCACCTTACCTGGTTGACGTCCTGCTCGCTCCTTCCCCGGGGTTCTCGCTATGTCGCGCCGAGCTAGCCGAGCAGCCAGTCGTAACAAAAGCAATGACTACATGAAAAAGGCAAAGACAGAGTGGAAAAAAAATATGACTACATTTGCATATTTTTGTGTTAATGATTATCTTGATATTTCTACATATATTTCTTTATCATTTTGGCACTGGTGTGACTCAAAAGTCAGATGAGGATGATGCCTTGAATGAAAAAAACAGTTTCAGAATTAGAAAGTCCTGACCTTAACCCAGGGGTCCCCAAACCTTTTCATGTGAGGACCACATAACTTTTCCCTTCTCTGATGGGGCCCGGGGTCAGTTCATAACAGAAAAAGTTTGACTGCCGCAGGGCTGCCTAAAAGTAAATATTTACTGTATTGTTTTCCAGAAAGCCAGACATTACTAAATATTAATAACCCTCTCAGAAAAGTCAGAAAAGAAATAATATCATTATTAATAAAATAAATAATCCAATGTATTAAATAAATACTAAACAAATAACCCTTTCTGGGTTCTTCACTGGTCCTGCTTACATGTAGCAGGGGTTTTTAACAGCAATAACTGGAGTTTTGCGCTTCCAACTGTCACTTCCGGCGACAACGTACGCTGGCACACACACATCCGGCCTGTATTTACATCAGAAACAACATGGATGCCGTCAGAACTGATGATATTTTCTAACGTCTTGTTGACTTTGTATTCTCAATCAACATATAGACGTAATCCCACCTCCTCGTCAGTCCACAAGAACGAGCTTGGCGCCATGTTTTATGTTTTGCGGAAGTGACGGGATGACAGAGGATGATTCTGATTGGATGAAATGATTTGGAGTTGGACAGCTCCGTTCCCTTGTCCAGTACTTCCATTTCGTCCAACGTGGAGCCGTGTGGTGCCTCTGACAGCAGGTGAGCGGTACGTCTGTTGTCAAACAAAGGCGAGAGACGCTTGAGGTATGTGTGAAGAGTGACGACGTGGATCCGGAGAAATCTGCAAATCTCCACTTTGGCCAGAGTTTTTAGAAACCCTCGTTTTTAATGAGAAAAAAACCCAGGGACGTGTGGCTGAAAGGCAGTAGCGGCTCCACATTGGATTACTTTCGAGTGCCACTGCCCGCAGATCCATCCATCCATCCATTTTCTTCTGTTTATCCGAGGTCGGGTCGCGGGGGCAGCAACCTAAAAGGGAAGCCCAGAGGTCCCTCTCCCCGGCCACTTCTTCCAGCTCTTCGCAGCGGATGCCGAGGCGTTCCCAGGCCAGCTGGGAGACATAGTCTCTCCAACGTGTCCTGGGTCTTCCCCGAGGCCTCCTACCGGTTGGACATGCCATGAACACCTACCCAGGAAGGCGTTCGGGAGGCATCCTAAAGAGATGTCTGATCCACCTCATCTGGCTCCACTCAAATCAGAGGAGCAGCGGTTCTACTCTGAGTCTCTCCCGAAAGACAGTGCTTCTTACCCTATCTCTAAGGGAGAGCCAGCCACCCTGCGGAAAAAACTCATTTCGGCCGCTTGTACCCGAGAACTTGTCCTTGCAGTCACTACCCAAAGCTCATGACCATAGGTGAGGGTAGGAACGTAGATTGTCGTAGATGCCCACAGCATCCAGGGCCTTAAGGAACTCCCGGCGGATCTCATCCACCCCCGGGGCCTTGCCACCAAGGAGCTTTTTGACCACCTCGGTGACCTCAGCCCCAGAGATAGGCGAACCCGACTCAGAGTCCCCAGGCGCTGCTTCCATGTTGGAAGGCGTGTCGGTGGGATTGAGGAGGTCTTCAAAGTATCCCCTCCACCGGTCCACAACATCTCGAGTCGAGTTCAGCAGCACACCGTCCCCACCGTACACGGTGTTGACTGTGGATTGCTTCCCCCGCCAAAGACGGCGGATGGTGGTCCAAAATCTCTTTGAAGCCATCCGGAATTCGTTTTCCATGGCCTCTCCGAACTCCTCCCATGTCCGGGTTTTTGTCTCAGCGACCGCCAGGGCTGCAGACCGCTTGGCCTTCCGGTACCTGTCAGCTGCCTCCAGAATCCCATGGGCCAAGATTCCTGATAGGACTCTTTCTTCAGCTTGACGGCATCCCTTACCACTGGTGTCTACAAACGGGTTCTGGAATTACCGACACGACAGGCACCTACCACCTTACGGCCACAGCTCCGATTAGCCGCTTAGACAATGGAGTCACGAAACATCGCCCACCAGGATTCAATGTCCGCTGCCTCCCTCGGAACATGGTCAAAGCTCTCCCGAAGGTGGGAGTTGAAACTCCTTCTGACAGGGGACTCTGCCAGGAATTCCCAGCAAACCCTCACAATGCGTTTGGGTCTGCCAGGTCTGACAGGCATCCTCCCCCACCATCGGAACCAACTCACCACCAGGTGGTGATCAGTTGACAGCTCCGCCCCTCTCCTCACCCGAGTGTCCAAAACATGTGGTTGCAAGTCCGACGAGACAACCACAAAGTCAATCATCGAACTGCGGACCAGGGTGTCCTGGTGCCAAGTGCACATGTGGACACCCTTATGCTTGAACATGGTGTTCGTTATAGACAATCCAATAACAAGACACCGCTCGGGTTAAGATCAGGGGTGGGAGGGCGTTCCTCCCAATCACATCTCTCCGGGTCTCACTGTCGTTGCCAACATGAGCGTTGAAGTCACCCAGCAGAACAAGTGAATCCTCCGAGGGAGCACTCTCTAGTACTTCCTCTAAGGACTCCAAAAAGGGCGGGTATTCTGAACAGTCAGGACCCGTCTCCCCACCGGAAGGCGTAGGGAAACTACCCTCTCGTTTACTGGGTTAAACTCCAACGTGCAGGCTAGTAGCCGGGGGGCAACAAGAATTGGCACCCCTGCTCGTCGCCTCTCATTGCTGGCAACACCAGAGTGGAATGAAATCCAGCCTCTTTCAAGAGGACTGGTTTCAGAGCCCTTGCTGTGCGTTGATGTGAGTCCGACTATATCTAGCCGGAATTTGTCCACCTCACGCACCAGCTCAGGCTCCTTCCCCACCATAGAGGTGACATTCCACGTACCGACAACTAGCTTTTGTAGCCGAGGATTGGACCGCCAAGGCCTCTGCCTCCGGCCGCCACCCAGCTCTCTTTGCACCCGACCCCTTTGGCCCCTCCCTCGAGTGGTGAGCTCATGGGATGGGGGACCCACGTTACCTTTTCGGGCTGTGCCCGACCGGGCCCCATGGGTGCAGGCCCGGCCACCAGACGCTCGCCATCGTGCCCCGCCTGCGGGCCTGGCTCCAGAGGGGGCCCCCGCTGACCTGCGTCCGGGCGAGAGAAAACAAAGTCCATTGTTATTGTGCATCATTGGGGTCTATTGAACCACTCTTTGTCTGTTCCCTCCCCTAGGACCTGTTTGTCATGGGTGCCCCTAACAGGGGTATGACAGCCCCCAACAACTTAGCTTGTCACGATCCGGGTGTTGTTCCCGTGACAGTTTAGGTTTTGAGTGGGGTTTCCTTTGTTGTGGTGTTTTCCTGTTTCGTTGCACAATAGTTTTCCTTAGATTTTCCACACCTGTTCCTTATTTGTGTTTGTAGCTATTTAAAGTTCAGGTGTGTGCACCTTTGGTTTGTCGGGTAATTGCCTTTCTGCCTTTTTGCCTTTTTGCCATCATTGCCATCATTGCCATTTTTGTCAGTTGGATGTCGTTTGTGCCTCGGATTCGTGTTAACCTGCTTTTATGTTATTCCGCTGCCTCGCAGCTTTGACTATCATTAAAAGATTCCTGCACCTTACCTGGCTGACGTCCTGATCGCTTCTTCCCCGGGGTTCTCGCCATGCCGCGCCGAGCTAGCCGAGCAGCAGATCGTAACATAGCTCCTAGGATCATTGGGACACGCAAACTCCTCCATCACAATAAGGTGGTGACTCAGGGAGGATTGCCCGCAGATCTTTTTCTATTTTTTTTTAGTACTTGTGCCTCCCCCCATGTGACACGAATAAATGCCGCCGCGGGCCCCGGTTGCCCATGCCTAAGACCGCCTCTGATGACAGGGCAAAACACAGACCTGTTGACAACCGACGGTTAGTTATGTTTCTTAAGTCTTCTCCACCAATTTTGGATCAACATTTGCAATAAAAGTGTTGTAACATATCAATTTGTTCCAGTTCAAGTACCATTCTCCATATTGCTTGAGTTGCCATTGTTCATTAACAACAAAATAAGCTAACAAACAAAATAGTTGACCAGAATGATGGTTTCTCACTACCCCAGCACCTCAGTGGAGTACGGCACGGCGCACACTCAACTCCGAGTCGCCGGCGCAGTACTCGTGGCTCATGACACCATGGGAAAAGACACTGTAGTGACTACACAGAAGCATGAACCAGCTGGAGTCACAACAAAAGGATAAAAGAGCTGCATGTGTTTCTGGAGCCATAGGTTGCAGAATCCCTGGTGTAATGCATTTTTAATTAAATATTAATGAGAATTTGCAAAAGTACAAAAGTTTGTATTTTTCTCAGCGCTTGATACAAACCAAAGCATAGCCTAAAGGGAGTGAATATTGTAATGAAATTCATGAGCTTGCCTTAATACAGGTCGGTGTCCTGTTGTGTTTACTGACTTTACGGGCTTGAGGAGATAATTGAACTTGAGGTGTCATTGTGGTGTTTAAAAACACTCAATGCTATTTGGAAAATGGGCCCACACCAGGCTTACGGCACATTTGAATGATCACGCCGGGGATTTCTGTGCCGCAAAAAGCAGCTGTGCACAAAATCGGCTTTCATTTTAAAATGTAATTGTGTAATCAGACCCCTGAGAATAATCAGAATTTTACATTTAGAATTGCCATATATAATTTGAATCTAATTTGTCACTGGTTGCCATGCATAAAGCAACCACCTATTTGGCTAATAATGCGCTGCGAAACATGTAGTAACTAAGACATGGTTCATTCATTCATTCATTCATTTTCTATACCGCTTATCCTCATTAGGGTCGCGGGGATGCTGGAGCCTATCCCAGCAGACTTTGGGCGAGAGGCCGGTTACACCCTGGACTGGTCGCCAGTCAATCGCAGGGAAAGCAACCAAGCAACCAAGACATGGTTAAATTTAAATAACAACCTTAACTACAGCATTTTAATGACCACTTTCGAGAATTACAAAAAGTAGTGACCTTCCCTCATCAAATAAATTTTAATGACACAATAAATGTTGAAATGCTATCCTGCAGGCATGGTGAACTTTGCTTGCAGAGCTTTGGCAGCAGAACTGAGAATGGCATCTGGTATAGCAGGGGTTGACTACCTGAGACATGCGGGCCTTTGTTGGCACACCAGCTTGGAGTCTGTTGGAGCACTTCTAAGTAATATCATGACTTGCAGCTCTAGCCATTTGTTTTCATCTATTGCAGATCTTTGGCGATAGCAGAACATCTGTGAACACATGTTTTAAAAGGTAGGTATATCAATGAAGTTCAAATTATGTGAATATGTTTCTATGGCAATATTTTTCATATATTTGTCACAGATCCATTTTAAATATCTTGATTGTACTTGGTCCCCCACAGCCCAGAAAAGTTACACAATCTTTCACAGAAGACCCAGGAATGTTTGTGTGGCATTCCGTGGTGAAGAACACACGTAGAATGCCCGACTCAACTGCTAGGGTTAAGCTACTGTGGGGCTACAAACAAGTTTTTTCATTTTTTAATAGCTTCATTTTGATCATTTGGAAAATGGCGCAAAAGAGGACATGCTGTCCTCTTGTGGAAGGACAACTATTTTAGGTGTATTTACCGAGGGACTTTGAGGCCGCGATATGGAACAACCAAGTCTGTGAAAGAATACTGCTGAAACAAATTGATGAAAAGGTGAAGAAACATAAACATGACTATGAGTAGCTGAAGGACAGTTGCAGTGGGTCAGACCACCAACAAGCCGTATGACGAGCGGTGTACTGCAGCACCGAGGGACTCAGCAACAGATTCATTGGATTGACATTGCTGCAATCCCTCGCCTGTCCCTTGTTTTAGCATTAATTAGTTCCAGACCCCACCGTGATATGTTTAGAATTTTAAGTGGAATATACCCGCAACCCTAATGAGGATAAGCGGCATAGAAAATGAATGAATATTTTCGTAGTTAGAGAACAGAAAACCTGTTTACAACCTTCTAAATAAGGTTTTTGACATTATTAAAGCCCTCTAAACATGAAGTAACACCCCTATCGTCACTTTAATACTCAAAATACTCCTATAAACTAGACATAAGAAGAGTAATTATGCCATTTAAGAAAATTAATAAGACCCATGCTTGTTGCAATAAATGTGTTCCTCCAGGGGACCTGAGTGGCGGGCGGACAGGAAGTGACGTTGAGGGTTCAGAGTTGAGCTTTAGCTTGATAGGAGTTACAGCTCTGTGTTTTTATTAGGGATTGTCATTTAAACCTGCAATAAAAGCCTGTTGCTCCCGCGAACATTACAGCAACATAACTGACACCAAGTGACCAGCGTAGAACCCTCCAAACTATTCACAGCATCTTTGAATGAGATGTCTGCATGCGCTTATGCATTTCAGTTCCTTTAGCTGTTGAAAATGCTAGGCAAAATATGTAGAATTTGCTTCAACGTGTATATTTTTGACTAATGATAGGCCATATTTAACCACAAAAACATATATGAATATATTTAATAACATATTTTGGAAAAAGTGAAGCCACTAAATTCATTTCATTATTTTTTGGCATTATCTGCAACAGAACTGCCAGACAAGTCATTATTCAATTTCAACACGTTTTCAGAGCATAATGATGTACGGTGTTTTAAATTGCTGGTTCAAACCCACACAATATACTGACATTTAGAAATGTTCACCTTAAAAGTCAACTTAAAGCACAACAAAGCCTACACACTCATTTTTGTATTGTTATATTTTTATATTTCATGAATGTAACAATGCTGCGCTGACTTGGTACCGCCAAACTTTCATTTCATTTAATAACAGATCCACATCTGTTTGGAATTACTTCAAAGATGTTCGTGTCCTTTGAATGTACAGCCTCAGGCTTGGGGGCTTCTGCTTCACTGCTGTGCTATTTACTGGTTCCATTTGAGCTTGCACAGCATCCTGATCCATACAGTATGCGATTGGGGGAACTCTTTGGCAAGGATGTTTTTCTTCCAACAAGACTTTCTCTTGCGTCATTATTATTATAGTAAATCATTGACATTTTAGTCATCACCTCTTCTTTCACACGTTAACCATGTATAGATGTTTTCTTCCTCAGAAGCCAGTGAATATAATATGTAACTTTCCTAGCAAATGCATGCATGGACCCGCAAACAATGAAGACGGCCATAAACAACACTATAGGTACAAGTGGCAGTACTAGGCATGATGAACAATGACTTTAGGTTTGAGTTTATTTTGTTTTAGAATGTCTCATTGATTGAGTGCACTGAACTTTGCTTGAGTCATTACGTTTTTGCCTTGCAATCTCCAAGCATTCAGAGGCTACAGATCACAATACAATACATTTAAAATACTGTGCAAATCATTCATTCATTTTCTGTACCGCTTATCCTCATTAGGGTCACGGGGATGCTGGAGCCTATCCCAGCTGGCTTTGGGCGAGCGGCGGGGTACACCCTGGACTGGTCGCCAGTCAATCGCAGGGCACATATAGACAAACAACCATTCACACTCACATTCATACTCTAATGGACAATTTAGAGTCGCCAATTAACCTAACATGCATGTTTTTGGAATGTGGGAGGAAACCGGAGTACCCGGAGAAAACCCACACACGCACGGGGAGAACATGCAAACTCCACACAGAGATGCCCAACGGAGATTTGAACCCAGGTTCTCCAGATCTCCTGACTGTGGGGCCAATGTGCTAACCACTCAGCCACCGTGTGGCCCGCCTGTGCAAATCATGCACAAACGTTACATTTTTCTCAACCTGTCAATGTTGAAGGGTCAGTAAGTAAGACCGATAAGTGTCATTCCAAATCAAAGAAATGAAAAGGAAATAAACATACCGTATGGAACAAATATGTCAAACACACACACACACACCTTTTTTCATTTCCCATTTTAAAATGCTGATAGTGTCAAAGAGTTTGTAAAGGAAATTGTGCTTTAGGACCATTTCACCCTGAATTTCATTCACCCTGAAATGCTGTTATGCACAGAACTATGACCGTTAACCCATATGTAATTTTCTCGTTCCCTTCTCTTCACTCCTAAGGAGCTTTATCTTCGTCATTTTCTTTCATGTGATTAACTTGCCTGTGGTTATATGCATTAACAATGCTTTCTAATGGCAGACTTGATGGTGGCGAATTTGTCTTAACTGCCATCTTAATTCATTTCCATCCATTTTCATAGGATATTCACGCGTCTAGCCCTCTTCTAGTATTGCAATGGAATGACCGGGTC
The DNA here is from genome assembly GCA_024372805.1 of Oostethus manadensis. NCBI lineage: Eukaryota > Metazoa > Chordata > Actinopteri > Syngnathiformes > Syngnathidae > Oostethus > Oostethus manadensis. Next base: position 2,060,364 of record QODF01000006.1, read on the forward strand.
AGAGGAGGTTAAATGACTTGCGTTATCAAGTGCTCCCTAAAGGATTGCTGGCCTCCTCAACTTTAGGAAAACAAATATAGTTGTTGTTATAGTTTACCATGTCAAGGCTTTCATCCCAGTTCTTTGGAACGCATAGTCATCGGAGATATAGTCAATGATTACACAATTTAAAAGGTTTTGAAATTGTATTAAAAAGTAAGAAAAATGTATTTAGTTCCAGCGCCGGTCTCTACATCAACGTGAAAGACTGACAAAGAGCCCAGAATGAAAGTACAATACAACCAAGTTTATATAGAGTGAACCTAAAGCTTGCATGCACGGAACGTTAGTTAAGATTATGTGAGAGGGACTGTTGCAAACTGGTTCTACCGATGTTGATAATGTTTCTGTTTACTATCCTGTGCAAGTAGGCCTTCTATGCCACGCTGTTAAACTGAAAATGCACTGAGGTATTAGACTGAGTCTAAAAGTGTACTAAAACAAGTCAACTTTATTACCTATAAATACCTGAAATACAGTGGAACCGATGTTAGCATCATTTATCGGTTCCAGAACGTCCAACTCAAACCCAAATATGTACTCAAGTTTTTCCATAACATAGCACACAACACACATAAAAACACTTACAAATATATTTTTTTATAATTATAGTTTACATGCAGAAAATAATTCAGAAATATCTATTAAAACATGTATATAATAAATGAAAAATATAAATTAACGTTTAACTAGGGATGAGCGAGTACTCCTCCTCGCTGAGTCACCACCTTATCGTGGTGGAGGAGTTTGCGTGTCCCAATGATGCTAGGAGCTAAGTTGTCGGGGGCTGTCATGCCCCTGGTAGGGTCACCCATGACAAACAGGTCCTAGGGGAGGGACCAGACAAAGAGTGGCTCAAAAGACCCTGATGATGAATAACACAAGTGGACTTTGTTTTCCCTCGCCCGGACGGGGGTCACCGGGGCCCCCCTCTGGAGCCAGGCCCGGAGGAGGGGCACGATGGCGAGCGTCTGGTGGCCGGGCCTGCACCCATGGGGCCCAGTCGGGCACAGCCCGAAAAGGTAACGTGGGTCCCCCCTCCTGTCTTCTCCTAGCGGTCTGCAGCCCTGGCGGTCGCTGAGGCAAAAACCCGACATGCGAGGAGTTTGGAGAGGCCATGGAAAACGACTTCCAGATGGCTTTAAAGAGATTCTGGACCACCATCCGCCGTTTTCGGCGGGGGAAGCAGTGCACAGTCAACACCGCGTACGGTGGGGACGGTGTGCTGCTGAACTCGACTCGAGATGTTGTGGACCGGTGGAGGGAATACTTTGAAGACCTCCTCAATCCCACCGACACGCCTTCCAACATGGAAGCAGTGCCTGGGGACTCTGAGTCGGGTTCGCCTATCTCTGGGGCTAAGGTCACTGAGGTGGTCAAAAAGCTCCTTGGTGGCAAGGCCCCGGGGGTGGATGAGATCCGCCGGGAGTTCCTTAAGGCCCTGGATGCTGTGGCCGGGTCTTGGTTGACACGACTCTGCAACATTGCGTGGACGTCGGGGTCGGTGCCCCGGGACTGGCAGACCGGGGTGGTGGTCCCGCTTTTCAAGAAGTGGGACCGGAGGGTGTGTTCTAACTATTGTGGGATCACACTCCTAAGCCCTCCCGGTAAGGTCTATTCAGTGGTTCTGGAGAGGAGAACCCACCGGATAGTTGAATCTCAGATTCAGGAGGAGCAGTGTGGTTTTCGTCCTGGTCGTGGAACTGTGGACCAACTCTATACTCTCGGCAGGGTCCTTGAGGGTGCATGAGAGTTTGCCCAACCAGTCTACATGTGTTTTGTGGACTTGGAGAAGGCATTCGACCGTGTTCTTTGGGGAATACTGTGGGGAGTTCTCCGGGAATATGGTGTATCGGGCCACCTAATCCAGGCGGTTCGTTCACTGTATGACCGGTGTCAGAGTTTGATTCGCATTGCCGGCAATAAGTCGGAGCCGTTTCCAGTGAGGGTTGGACTCCGCCAGGGCTGCCCTTTGTCACCGATTCTGTTCACTACTTTCATGGACAGCATTTTTAGGCGCAGCCAGGGCGTTGAGGGGTTTCAGTTTGGTGGCCGCAGGAATCGATCTCTGCTTTTTGCAGATGACGTGGTCCTGTTGGCTTCATCGAGCAGTGACCTTCAACTCTCACTGGACTGGTTCGCAGCTGAGTGTGAAGCGGCTGGGATGAGAATCAGCACCTCCAAGTCCGAGTTCATGGTTCTCGCCCGGGATAGGGTGAAGTGCCATCTCTGGGTCAGGGATGAGGTCCTGCCTCAAGTGGAGGAGTTTAAGTACCTCGGGGTCTTGTTCACGAGTGATGGAAGGATGGAACGCGAGATGGACAGGCGGATTGGTGCGGCGTCTGCAGTGATGCGGACTCTGCACCGGTCTGTCGTGGTGAAAAGAGAGCTTACCCAAAAGGCAAAGCTCTCGATTTACCGGTCGATCTACGTTCCTACCCTCACCTATGGTCATGACCTTTGGGTAGTGACCGAAAGGACAAGATCGCAGGTACAAGCGGCCGAATTGAGTTTTCTCCGCAGGGTGGCTGGGCTCTCCCTTAGAGATAGGGTGAGAAGCACTGTCATCCGGGAGAGACTCAGAGTAGAACCGCTGCTCCTCCGCATTGAGAAAAGTCAGATGAGGTGGCTCGGGCATCTGGTTAGGATGCCTCCCGAACGCCTTCCTGGGGTGGTGTTCAGGGCATGTCCAACCGGTAGGAGGCCTCGGGGAAGACGCAGGACACAATGGACAGACTATGTCTCTCAGCTGGCCTGGGAACGCCTCAGCATCCGCTGGAAAGAGCTGGAAGAAGTGGCCGGGGAGAGGTAAGTTTGGGCTTCCCTGCTTAGGTTGCTGCCCCCACGACCCGACCTCGGATAAGCGGAAGAAAATGGATGGATGATTGGAGCGAGTACTCCACAAACTGTATATGTACTCTGTATTACTGTACATGTACACTGCAAGTGTTTCTCTATGAAGTAAGTGAGGCAGAAAAAATAGACATTGTTAGTAATTGTAAAAATAAAACTGTATAATAAGACTGTTTTGATATAGATGTGATGTTAGTTAGAAGTTAGTCAAAAGTGTTAATAAGAAGTATCTCCAAACCCTTAACATACATATGCAACTTATCATTCCAAACTGGAGCGTTTCCAAATAAAATGAAAATTGTAAAAAAAATACCGCTGCACAAAAATGGGAACAAACATATCTTTACAATCTATAGACTCGTCTTGCTACTCCCTCAGTTTTCCAAAGTTTTAGAAAAGCTTTTTTTATTAGAGATTAGAGTAATTTCTAGATAAGTATAATATAATTCATGATAATGAGGATAAGCCGTATAGAAAATGGATGGATGGATAGTCAGTATGGTTCCAGGACGGGATGATCAACATCAATGGCAATACTCGAAGCAGTGGAAGAGATCACTAACAGTTTAGACAGTAAGAAATATGCATTGGGGATATTTATTGATTTTAAAAAAGCCTTTCTAGCCATCAATCCTTCAATATTACTCAAAAAACTTGAATGATACGGTATTAGGGGGTGGCTTTTAACTCGATGCATAGCTATTTATTAAGGAGGCAACAGTATGTCAAGTTGGGTGAATACATATCTGAGTGCTTGGGCATTGCAAGTGGGGCCCCGCAGGGATCTGTATCGGGCCCCAAGCTGTTCAATTTATAAATAAATGGCATATTTATGTGTCAAATGTATTACAATTATTATTTGCAGATGATACAAATATTTTCTATTCTAGTGATAATTATAGTAAACTTATAATTCATGTAAACAAAGAGCTAAATAAATTAAAAGAATGGATTGATATCAATAAACGATCCCTAAATTTAAATAAAACAAAAGTTATGTTGTTTGGAAATTAGAAAGACAATTCTGACTTGGTAATAAAAACAGATGGTATCGTAACAGATGAAGTGATGGAAAATAAATGCTTTGATGTAACTTCATTCATTCATTTTCTATACCGCTTATCCTCACTAGGGTCGCGGGGATGCTGGAGCCTATACCAGCAGACTTTGGGCGAGAGGCGGGGTACACCCTGGACTGGTCGCCAGTCAATCGCAGGGCACATATAGACAAACAAACATTCACACTCACATTCATACCTGTGGACAATTTAGAGTCACCAATTAACCTAACATGCATGTTTTTGGAATGTGGGAGGAAACCGGAGTACCCGGAAAAAACCCTCGCACGCACGGGGAGAACATGCAAACTCCACACAGAGATGCCCGACGGAGATTTGAATCCAGGTCTCCCAGATCTCCTGACTGTGTGGCCAATGTGCTAACCACTCAGCCACCGTGCAACTTTGACTTAATTGAATTTTATACAGCACAGGGTTTCATATAAAGCCAATAAAATGTCCTTGATCTTAAACAGAGGGTAGAGGTGATGATGGCAATAATTTATTACATGAAAGATAGCTATGTTTTGTCTTTTTTCTGGATTGTTTCTCATACAATAAAATCAACAGAACTACAGAGTCAACTGCTAAACAGCTCATAGACGGGTAAAAGCGCTGTGGGTGGCTGACTTCGAGTTCAGGTTTCCATGCCATCACTGCGCTAACAGGGACGTTTGGTGAAAAAAAATGTTACACAGTTGGACCCAAGGAACGTATTATCAACACAACAAGATGCACACCGTATTGTACGCTACGCTAAGTTTTCTAAGCGATCGATGTTGTGCTTCTGCATGCACGTCACTTTCCAGGCACGTTGCGTTCACATTACAAGTCGCATTTTTTTGGTAATGTCAACGACCACATAAAAAATCCGATTTTAGGCAAAAAATCCGAATTGGGAATCCTACTCTGTCATGGAAGTCATAAACAAAATTAACCGCCATGAAAATGGATGACTCTAAACCAAAAATGATGGTAACTGGGCCGTACGCTAACCAAAGTTCCAGTTTCTCCCATGCATTAAGTTACTTTAAGATCTGCTACTTTACTTACTACCACTACTTGTTAGTTGCATTTCTCTGGAACAGATTGGAAGCATTTAGGCATGTTAGACTTGAAAAAACCCCTACAGTATCTATTTCAAATAGATTATTATTATTTAGTACTTACCATTTCATTTTCTTATTTACTGTCTGTGTTCGCAAGGAGAACCCCTGCTTAAAAGCACCTGTTTTTCAGCATGGCACACACTGTAGATAATCTAAATCTTGGCACAAACCAGAACCCAACAACTAAATCACAGTTATTGCACTTTGAAAAGTGGAAAAACTTGAAAATGAAGCCAATGTCACGGCTCAATTGATTAAAAAAGGACCATGCTGGCAATAGATAGATGGGCTGCAAGGGAATTGATCAATATTATGAAAACACTCAATTTCCTTTGCATATTTTTTTGCTCTTTGCCATCGCAGCGCCTGCTTTTTACTGGAAAAAAGCAGCAGCAGGTACTGCAGGTACCTGCAGGAGGTATTGCAGGTACCTGCTGCTGCTTTTTTGTTGGCTAATATTGCATCATTGTCCAGCTCTCCATTAGCAACACTGTGATAGATGTCCTTAGCTGATGTGATTAGTTAAAAATAGAATCATGTAATAATCACATAATAAATCCACTCTTTTTAACGTGAGGATGAGCTTACATTCCCAAGAGGAAAGCAGAATATCCTGTCCAGCTTGTTTTTCTCTATTATACTGTATTAAAATTAAGATTTTTGTATATTGACAGTTTAATACATTGTCTTTTAAACAACTTAATATTCCAAACCTCTGCACTACAACATCATCTGGAGCTGTTCATAATGGGTATCTAAGACAAGGCTGTCCAAACTCTTTCCAGCAATGGTCACATACTGAAAAATGAAAGGATGTACGATCAACTCTGATAGGTTGTTTTTTCTTTAATGTTCCAAATAATGTAAATTGTGTTTGTAAACTTTCTTCTCATATTATATTATCTTATGCCTATTTTCATAATCTTTTGACTTTATGCCCATAGTATTATAACTTTTAACTTAATCTAATTTTCCAAAAATTACAATTTTTGTTTTGTTTGTCACCATAGTACAACGAAAATTCCCTTTTCTTTAATATTTCAACTCAATAAAGATGACATTTTATTGTGATTTATATTATAAGTTTATTCTCATAAAATTGCAACTTTTTTTCATGCGAGTATGACTGAATTGTTTAAATGTTTTTTTTTCATTTTTAATTTAGATTTTCCAAATTTTTCAACTTTCTTTCTGCGATTCATTTTCTCATAATTATTTGTCTTTATTCTGACAACATTGTAACTATTTCTGCAACCTACTTTTCCAAAAATTACAACCATATTGTTTTGTTTATTTTTCATAATATTATGACTTTAAAAACTATTTTGTCAGTATTTCAACTTTTTGCATCTAAAATGATTCTGAATGATTTTTCTTTAAAATTGTATAATTTAATTTAATTGCATAGTAAATTTCTAATTGTATAATTACGACTTTTCCTTGTTAGATTGCAACTTTTTAAATTTTTTTTATTTTATTCCCATAAAATTACTGCTGATTTTTCCAGTTTTGTTGGGGTTTTTTATTTAGGCTTTTAAATTGAAATTTATTTTCAATTAAGAAAAAAAAGAAAAACACAGTTACCTGCCGCAAATGGCCCCCTGTCCACAGTTTGGACACCCCTGACCTAAGACTACCTTAAGATAAATCATGTTACTCTACAATACTGTCTCAAAATAACTTATCAGCCTATTCTTCTGGGTTGCAGACTCCCCAACTGTTAATGTCTTATTGTAAGAACAACATTGTGGTCTGCTTGAGCGATGAAATATTAAAATACTAATTGTGTTAAGTTGAACTTCAATTCCTGTTCACATGCTTTTATTTAGTTATATGTTGGTGTTGGAGGTCTTGATGATCCATGATTATGTTTTCAAAAAGGTTATATGCTTCATTTGGAATGCTCATCCATCTCACTGACAAATGCCAAAACCTTTCACATTTTGTGCAATGACAGCAGTTTTTCTCCCCAATAACACACAGGTGCACATTATAGACATCCGTAGTCTTGTCACACCAGAAACTTCAATAAATGCTTCTTCAAGTATTTACATTATTTATCCATGGGCTGTCACCTCTGAGGTCCGGATTGTTTTTTAGGTCCTGGGGCCAAAGAAAAGGTATTTCATTCATTTTAGCTCAAGGTGCACCGGTGATCAAGTTCCATACGACGCATTTCAGCCATCAATACTTCATGGCCAATATAATTGCAGCCAAAAGGTTTATACAATATTGCATTTTTATGGTGTATCCATCCTACCTTCAACCTTAATTTGGCTTTTTTTTTATTGATATGATGATTTACTTTCTCTCAGAACCCTTGTTTCATACTGTTTTTTTTCCTGCAACTGTCTAAACGGTGTTTTGTTAGACAAGATACAATAATGCACAAATATTTGAGTCCATTAGGAATTGCTCAGTACCCTAAATGAAAAAGCAAAGTTATCCTGAAGCAAATCATTTTGCACAAGTGAACTACTGAGCTTGGACACTTTCTCAGTCCCTTCTAAGGAGGCTTGGGCATCAACCTTTATCCACAGCACACTTTCCCATCAGCGGTTACACTGGTATATGACAGGTGTCATTTATTGTTAGACTTCCCTGATTCTGACTTCTTAGAAGATGTCCAACGTAGCTGATGCTTCCACTATGTTGCACATGTGCGTGTGCATGGAATTGTGTGCATGCCTTGTTGAAATGCTCTTTCCTGTTAATTAATCACTCACAGCAGGTATTAGTCAATGCTAAATATTACAATGTATTTGTTAAGTGGATCTGAGCTGCCTCACTAAAATGCGGAAAAGTTATTTCTCTATAAAGTCATATATTCTGATAGTCCACCAACACGCATGTTTTTGTTTTAACTTTCACACAGCCATAACTCATACTTGTAGATCCAAATGTGACTAACTATGATAACTTTTCATCAAATGACCTCACTACTCTTTTCCAGTAATGCTATTCAATTTCCAGTAACGGCGATCAATGTGGTCAATCAAAGTTTCCTTCATTTACTGCTAGTTCTGAATACTAAATGTAAATTATAAAAATTAAAGTATAAATTCTTGATATAACAAAAAAAAGATACGGCCAGAGGGCCATATAGAATTTTATGAACCAGTAGTGACTTCGCAATGACTTCTCAAAATACTGCACTTCTTCTCAGAGAACACTATTACACTTGGACAACGGGCATAGGAATGTATATTTATTTATTTATATTGGTTTGAATGTCTCTGTTTAAGGTGCACAATTTGCATTTTACCATTGCTGTGTGCATAACTGTATTACATTTTACGTTAAATATATGATTAATAATACTTGCACAGCACATAATTCGACATGTTTTAATAATTGCAATAATTAACATCATTGAATAATACACAGTGGTAGCATGTTGGCCTGACAGTCAGGAAGTTCAGGGTTCGAATCTCCGTTGTGCATCTCTGTGTGGAGTTTGCATGTTCTCATTTGCATGTTAGGTTAATTGGCAACTCTAAATTGTCCATTTGAGTGTGAATGTGAGTGGGAATGTCTGTTTGTCTGCCCTGCGATTGACTGGCGAACAAAGTCAGCTGAGATAGGCTCCAGCCTACCTAATGAGGATAAGTGGTATAGAAAATGGATGGATGGGTGGAATTTAATTATATAATGTTGTGTTTCTTATAAATCAGCTAGGTGACATATTCCTTTTTCCATGTAGTAAAAAAAAAACTCTCCAAAGACAGTCGTGCATCCCTGAGAAAATAAAAAGGTTACAAACACCAGCAAATGACACCAGAGCACCAAGTCCAGCATGGTACGAAAGGCCTACTGTAAGCACTCCATGTAACTCCTGGACAGCCTTTTTATGCCCGGCTGTGTCTTGACCCTGTTGCCAGATTGTTCCTTCTGACCTCTGTTGTTGAACAGCCTTGTTTCCATGGACTTTCCGTATTCTCTCTGGCTCTTGTACCTTATGCTTTGTGAATGCTGCTGGAAAATCAATGCAATATAAAAAGAACATGGCAAATATGAAATAGTGTTACTAAGCAAGGATTAAAAAAGATACACATCCAGATTATTTTATTGATACGTGTGGTGAAATTCATGACAACAACAGAATAATTCATAACTTCAATCATTTCTTTGTAAATGTTGGTCCTGAACTAGCAGCAGAAATTCCGAATCAAGATATGGAGTTTAATTTGGAAAGAAATATCAAAGCAATTGGACTCTGTGCTGTTAGTGAACCTGAAATCTTTACTATTGTCCAGCAATTTAAAAATAAACTCTCAACATATTGTCACTCCATCAATATGGTGCTGATAAAAAAGATCATAAGTGATATAATTACACCCTTGACAAGTATCTGTAACCTGTCTCTGCAAAATGGCTATGTTCCAAGAAAAAATAAAATTGCTAAAGTTATTTCTGTGTTTACAAAAGGAAACAAACGGCCAGGACGGAGACGCAGGCGAGGAGGGCGAGACCCCTCCGGGGTGCGGCCGGGACGACGACGCAGGCGAGGCCGGCGAGACCCCTGGGGGTCGGCCGGAGCGGAGCCTAAGCTGGACTGGAACCTTGGACGTTGCTGGAAGCGCAGAAACACACTGCGCTGTGGGAGGCGCGACAGGAACGCACTGCGCCGTGGGAGGCGCGACTGGAACGCCCTTCGCCGTAGGAGGCTCGACTGGAACGCCCGGCGCCGTAGGAGGCGCGACTGGAACGCTCTGCGCCGTGGGAGGCGTGACTGAAACGCCCTGCGCAGTGGGAGGTGCAACTGAAACGCCCTGCACCGTGGGAGGCGCCACCGGAGGCACTAGAGTGGACGCCCTGGGGGGCGCCACCGGAGGCACTAGAGCCGACGCCCTGAGGGGCGCCACAGGAGGCACTGGAGCCGACGCCCTGGGAGGCGCCACCGGAGGCACTGGAGCCGACGCCCTGGGAGGCGCCACAGGAGGCACTGGAGCCGACGCCCTGGGAGGCGCCACAGGAGGCACTGGAGCCGACGCCCTGGGAGGCGCCACAGGAGGCACTGGAGCCGTCGCCCTGGGAGGCGCCACAGGAGGCACTGATGCCGACGCCCTGGGAGGCGCCACAGGAGGCACTGGAGCCGACGCCCTGGGAGGCGCCACAGGAGGCGCTGGAGCCGACGCCCTGGGAGGCACCACAGGAGTGGCTGCCGTCGGCGGAAACTGCCGCTGGCGGGCGATCGGCGGAATCCTGCAGCGGGGTGCGGCGATCGGCAGCTGCTGGGCTGCCAAAGCCGACAGCAACTGCCGAGGATAACGAGTGGGTGGCGTACTGCAGCGAGGCGCGGCTGTCGGCAGCTGCTAAACTGCCGAAGCCGACAAAAGCTGCCTCGGACGTGGAGTGGGCGGAGTCCCCTTAAACGGGGCGGCTTCCGCCAGCGGCCTCTCGTCCTCCGCTATCCGGCCGGACACCCTAGCCCCCCCTCCAGACGGCGGATCCCAGACGCCGTCCTCGACCGCCACAGGAACCAGGGAAGGGTGGAGAGAGGCTTGGAGGAGGGCATGCGACTCACACCGTCGACGTCTCCGGGTCGGCACCGCCGGGTCTCTCCGACGCCGACGGGCCGGGGCGTATGTGGGAGGTCCAGGCCACACCGACACCATGGGGACCAGCTTGCCGCCTGGGCCCCACATCAGGCCCTCCAGCTCTTCCAACGAGTACCGAGCCGTCTCCCCCTCCATCGCCTTAAAAAACTGGCGGGCCCAGTCGCTGTCCGGGGTGTAATATTCTGGTCGGCTCATTCTGTTATGAATCGCACGGCGTGGCATGGTGAAACGACCCCGGGGATGAAGCGAGCAGGACGTCAGGCAGGTAAGGTTTTGAGGAATCTGCAAGGATGCTGCAAGGCAGCGGGAAAAACAAGGAAGTCCACGACGTGAAAGAAAAGCACAAATGACAATGAGCCGACGCCCGACTGGCGCACGCACCTGAACATAAATAGCAGGGAAACAGGTGCACGTAATTAACTGAGTGAAGAAATTAGGAAACGGCCCAGAAACACATGAAAACCAAATAGACGAAAACCAAAACTGTCACGAATACAAAACCGAGATCGTGACAATATCTACTAAATTGGGTAATATGAATGTAAATATGACTATATGGCTCCCACATAAGGTTACCACCAGTATTGAGAAGGTCGTAAAGAGGTTTTCTATGCTCTAACTAAAAATATTCACTTTATCAAGAATCCTACTAATAAACGAGGTACTACTGTATTAGATTGTGTCTTGTGACATGACGCATGATGATGGTTTGGCCTGATAGTTTTCCAAAAATAATCAAATTCCTAATGGTATTATGATTGGAGATTTTACATTTGAAGGTATCACTGTCTTTAATCCATTAGAGCACTGCTGAGATATGGTCAAATGGGAATAGGAAGATTCATGCATGCGCAGTGCATGACTATTTTAATAATAAAACATTTTGAATATGGCAGGTTAAATGCACTTTAACTGGATGGTTAACCAAAAGCCAAATGTTTTCCAATGGCAAGTAAACTGTATGGAATTATTAATAACAGAATAGGATGAAACTGAGAAGCAGATCCAATTTCATGGCTGTATTACCAGAGAAATGGTTGGGCATGCCCGGCACATAATTTGCTATTATTGCACTCCTTTTGAGCTGAAGTAAAAGTATTTCAATAAACTCAGATGTGGCTTAGACCCACCAGAATGTATTATATTGTTTTGCTGTTCCTATGAAATAATGAAAATGTAGTTATTCATAAAAAATAAATGTCAACAGAGAAATTGACTTTGAGACCTCTCCCCAAGAATGTAGCAGAACGATGTTCTCCTTCATACTCATGTGGTCTGCTAGATGATCAGATTAAATACCATCTTTACATTTTTGTTATTTTGCAAAGCAAGTCACACTGTCCATGCACAAAAATGATCTGTTGGGTATTTTAAAATTCAGCATGCCTTCTTCTCCCTCAATATGGCTTGTGTATTTATTTAGTTCCCACCTTTTCTGCATGGTCTAAAGTCCATCATTGCCAGCTTTTCAGTCACTGTTTAAGCAATCATTGTGCGCTGTACCTGCCAATCACTACATGCAAACCCACTCTCTGGTTGTGTATATGTGTGTCATTAGACAAAGTGGTCATTTTTAAATGTCAGTTATGTTTTAGGTGTAATTAAGTTAAAGGTAAAATGGAAGTACTGTAATCGCTTATTTATTGTAGTTAATTTGTTCCAAACCGTGACGATTTCCCCGAAGCTGGACTCCTTTTATTAATGGATTTTTTTTTTTTTGTTAGAGCACCTGTTTATGAACTTCTAAATACAGGTTTTAACATTATTGCAGCCGGACAGACAAATAACATCCTTTACAATCATAATACCCGACATAGTAGACAGCATAGTAGACATAATCAGAGAAAATAAGCCATTTAGTACGTAATTAAACTTGTGCTTGTGTGTGTTACAATATATATTATAGATGTTATTATCATTATTGTTATTATTTTATTATTATTGTGCCTGTTGTGAAACAATTCCAACCTGCAATAAAAGCCGGTTCTGGCGATCAAGTGTGGGGCTTGTATGTTTCACCTACTGGCACTAGGTGATCAGTGTATAATACTGCATAGCTTCTTAATGCCTTGTATTTGTAGTTTAATAGATTTTGCAATTTTTTGCTTGCAAATGCTTAATATTGGCTTAAGTATGAATACAAAACGGCATGATTTATTAACATATTTTTAACTGCCGTGATATAGGGATGCCTTGAAATTCTAACCGGCAAGTGGCAAGAGACAACTGCAATGTAGAAGCAGTAACATATAAGCATTATTTGTTTGGCTTTGGTGTGGATTGCTGTGCTAATTAGCATTCGGGAAAGTCTGATCTGATGGACTTCCTCTGGAGAATAATTGACTTACGTGTTGTAGACCCTTCTTAAAAGTAAACTGTCCTCCAAAGACTATTGTTGATCATACCAAACTTGGAGCAATTCTGAAAACCACATGAGATCCTGATCACCGTGACATCGTTTACCGGCTCCATCCTGATCTTTCAGGTTGTCTCAGTAGATTGTCCCACCAAAATATCTTTGAGCAAGACTGTGAACCCCAGTTGCTCCGGATTCTGCCTTACCGGTGTTTGAATGGGCTGTTTACTTTCCCTCCATGGCAACAAACAACCTGTCAATGACCCCGCATTGTCAATATCTAGTGCATCGTTTGAAGATAGCTATGGGCTCCATTTATTTTACATCTTGAAGCACAGTCAAACTTTTCTTCTGGTCCTATTTATTTTGATTTCAGATGCTTGATATAGGCTTTTTTATCTAAATATTGTCCAGCACTTCAATACCGATACAAAACTCCGATATCGATAGGAGCAGCAAATATTCCTCAAAAGAATATTATGTAATGAACATGTTGTGCTTCTTCTACTGGATGCATTTCACAAATAAACGCTGGTTGTGCAAAACAAGACAAATATTCCTGCAACACAACTTATAGAAAAAGTGCCAAAACGCTGCATATGATTCAAAATGATTCCAAGTGTGATATGACATTAAATTTAGAATATGTATCACTGGTGAAACTTACAGGGGATGAGACAATTTCTTCAAGGAAACTTTGGATGTGAGCGTACATTTACTAATGGAGTCCAAGCAAGACTTCCAGTAGCACGCAGCAGTTAGAGAGCAGTCGGCAAACTCAGTGTCTTCTACCGCTGATAGAGGCTGGTCATCTAGTCCGATGAATATTAGAGATATATAGAGGTTATTTGCTTTAGACGTGACTGTCAAGCACATACAAGCGAGGGATGTCCAGTGTTTTGGCTACATTAGCTGCCATTTGCTCGTCGTACTCCAACAAGAGTTTGTGCTTCAAATGCTGTATTAAATTGGAGTGCTACCCTGATGATATTTTTTGCAGGGGTGCAAAATTTGAATCACTCTCACAAATGGCAGGTAAATTCCAAATGGCGGACATGTTTGTTTTGAGTTTGCCACACCTGTGCAGTGTGAAGGAAAGTGATCAACTTTTGTGATCGGCGTCGAAATGCATTTATTGGCATATGCCAATAAATGCTTTTTCATGGAAATCGGCCAATACTGATGGGTGGCCGATTGATCTAAGCATCCCTAATTAGAAGTATTGAAGGAAGACGCCTTACTCCCCACTAGGCATGGGCCACCTATAGGTTTCAAGGTATAAATATTTCCAGACCGCTCACATACTAAGCTTGTTGCAGTGTGGAGCACGTTGCAGTGTGATAAGGTCTCACTTGCGCACCAATATCATTATTGGCAGAAAAAAACAATAGTGGCATTATCCAAAATGTCGTTTTTCCATCAGCCGGTAATATCAGTCAGACTATGTTACTGGACATCCCTAATCTCTATTTTTTATGATGGTCACGACAGTAAAGCGTTTGAAACAAGTATGGCCGATATTGAGCATATACAGCAACTAGTTCTTGAACGGGTTTCATGTTTACTGACTAAAATGTTAGGTTTTTAATTATTTTATGGGCCTGAAACAGCATAAAATGGAATGCCGTAAATCGAGGACCACCTGTGCACATCATTAAATGCCATATACTTTTCCAGACTTCTCAAAAACCGTTTTGCTTTTAAAACAAAGCTACATCTCTCAGATTCATGGCCATCAGAGAAAGTGCCAAAAACCCTTTTTTTTCATCTTGGTTAATATTTGATTTGTTTCATGTAAAACTGACCTCCCTCCCACATAAATATACTTTCATTTTACTTTTGTCATACAAATTTTAATTGCTGCTGAATTTGCTGTGCTTTTCAGAAAATGTCTCGGCCTCTACATTCTTGAGCAAAACCCAGAAGTGATGTCGGGAAAGTTTAAATTTAAAGAGTTTTTTTTTTTTTTTTTTACATTAGGTAAGAAGATGTCATAAGTTACCGTCACTTGTTAATGAAGGCAGTGCTCACATTTAGGTAGACAAAGCCCCATTTTTTTGGAATGTGTGTTTTGCAGTAGAACAAATGCAATTAACAGTCGAATGACTAATCAATTCAATTTAAGTACATATTGAATGGTTTGTTGGTGGCATAAGTAAATAAGCAAAATGTAATGCAATTCATGCAGGTTTAACAAGTTCAATCAGTCCAAGGTATTTATTGTAATAACGTATTGATCTGAATCCGCATTTGCTTACTCAGTATAAGAGCATCTGTAGGTGGATACATTTTGTACACCAATCTGCACTTTTGTGTAGAAAATGTCGTTGAGTCTTTAAAAAAAATGTAAATAAGAGCATTTAATTTTAACAAAACGCAAACCTCCACGTAAAGTATACTTAAACATTTAGCTAAATTTAAAATGAGAAAATGAGTTTGAAACTGCTTAATTGTTTTGGTAACAATTAATGTTCCTTTTGCGTTGCAAAACAAGACAAGACTGCAGCAACTTAATAATAATCATTTTAATATTCACTCAATTTTTTTGTTTATTCAAGTTGTACATACTGTACTATTTGTTGTATTTATTAATATTTATCAGTATTAATAATTTGAGTTTTTTATTTTATGATGGCCAATCGATTGCGTTTTAATTTAGAGCAAACACTGTGACCAGAGGTCACGGTAGCCGTCAAGCTAAAGAAGGAGTCCTATCGAGCATGCATGGCTTGTAGGACTCCCGAAGCAGGTACAGGTACTGACAGGTACCGGCAAGCCAAGCGGCATGCAGCTCCGGTGGTGGTCGAGGGAAAAACCTGGTGTGGGGATGTGTTCGGTGAGCCCATGGAGCTCAACTTTTGGTCAGCCTCAAAGAGGTTCTAGCAAACTGTCTGAAGCTTCAGAGAAGAGAAGCAGTCCCCGATTCACACAATTTATAAAGGGAACGGGGGTGTCTGCTGACCTCAACTGAGGATATAGTCAGTTGGTGGAAGGAATACTTTGAGGCCCTTCTCAAGCCTGTTTCCGGTGATCGTTGCCCAACTGGTCTACATGTGCTTTGTGCACTTGGAAAAGGCATTTGACCACATCCCTCGTGGTGTCTTGTGGGGTGCACTCGTACTTGGACAGTTCTATTACCGTGGCTGAGATTTTTGGGGTAGTTAAAAAACTCCCCAATGCCAAGGCTTCGAGTTTTGTCGTGAATTCCTCAAGGCCTGGATGTTGAAGGACGTCTTGGTTGACACCCCTCTTCAACATCGCATGGAAGTCGGGAACAGTACCTCTGGACTGGAAGACCGGGTTGGTGGTCTCCATTTTTAAGAAGTTTGACCGGAGGGTGTGTTCCAACTATAGGGGGACCACACTCCTTAACCTCCCCAGGAAAGTCTATTCCAAGGTGCTGGAGAGAAGGGTACGACCGTTAGTCGAACCTCGGTTACAGGAGTTGCAATGTGGTTTTCATCCCAGCCGTGGAACACTAGACCAGCTCTTCACCCTTGCAAGGGTACTGGAGAGTATGTGGGAGTTTGCCCAACCGGTCTACATGTGCTTTGTAGAATTGGAAAAGCCATTCCACTGTGTCCCTCGTGGTGTCCTGTGGGGGGTGCTCCATCAGTACAGGATTGGTGGTGCGCTACTACGTACCAGTCGGACCTTGTACAATCGGAGCAGGAGCCTGGTTTGCATTGGCAGTAGAAGGTCGAGCTTGTTTCTGGTGAACGTTGGCTTCCATAAAGGCTTCCCTTTGTCACCATTTCTGTTCATAACCTTCATGGACAGAATTTCTAGGCACAGTCAAGGTGTCGAGGGAGTCGGGTTTGGTGGCCTTAGAAACTCGTCTCTGCTATTTGCAGAAGATGTGGTCCTAATGGATTCATCTGGCTGTGACCTTCAGTGTTTACCGGAGCAGTTTGCAGCTGAGTGTTAAGATTCTGGGATGAGATTCAGCACCTCCAAATCCAAAGCCATGGTTCTCAGTCGGAAATGGGTAGATTGTACCTTGTGGAGTTGGGAGCGAGGTCTTGCCCTACACGGAGGAGTTCGAGTATCTCGGGGTCTTGTTTTTAGTAAGGAAAGGTGGACAGATCAGTGCATTAATGCAGTCGCTGTACCGGACCGCCGTGGTGAGGAAAGAGCTGAGCCAGAACTCTATTTACTGATCAATCTAAATAGATCAATCGCAGATACAAGTGGCGGAAATGAGTTTCCTCATTAGGGTGGCTCGACTTACCCTAAAAGATAGGGTGAGGAGCTCGGCCATCTGGGAGGAGCTCAGAATAGAGCGGCTGTTCCTTCACATCGAGAGGAGTCAGTTGAAATGACTCAGGCATCTAGTCCAGATAACTCCCGGGCGCCTCCCTGGTGAGCTGTTCTGGGCAGGCCTAGCTGGAAGAAGACCACGGGGAAAGACTTAGGACACGCTGGAGAGACTATGTCGCAGAGCTGGCCTGGGAACGCATTGGTGTCCTCCCGGTGGAAATGGAAGAGGTGGCCGGAGACTGGGAAATTTGGACTTACCTACTAAAACTGCGACCCGGACCCAGATAAGTGGAAGAAGACTTGAACCTGTGGCTTTTTAACAGTGTCTGATTGTTGCCTCTCAGCCTGACTCTTGCCCTGGCCATTGTACGGACTGTCCCTTAGTTTATTTTAAATTGAGCTTCACATCCACTCACTAGTGATGTGTGGTACTACTGATTTAGTTTCTCATCCAATACTGAGTAAAATTCAGGCTGGTATCAGTTATACCAGTTCGATACTTTGTGCAAATTCACCTACTGTCTGGTAAAGTTTAAAAAGTTGTGTATTCCATAAAATGTCATAAAGAATGTGTGTTGTGTGCCTTGCTGGGGCTCCATGGGACACGTGTGTCATATTTGCTAACATGCTTTCTCCCTGAAGTTTCCATGGAACCCAACCATCCTGATTGCTGACCTGCTGCACCTTGGAGGACACTCCCAGGCATTAAAGGGCTCAAACTCCAGCAACTCGTTCTCTCACCACCTCCTGGACACTTGGTGGCACCATGTTGTTTTTTGCAAGGCTTTGGTCTGATTGTTAATTTAGGTCTTTATCTTATTTACCCTTTTATGTAAAAAAAAATACTCTAAAAATCTTACTTTGTTTTGTCCTAGACCGTCTTTGTCACAACCCATGAGCCAGGCTGTGACAAATCGTCCACTCGCGGTCTATGTTACGCGACCTTTGTAGACTTTTTGGTAAATTTCTAAGTAGTTTGGTTTGGTATTTTAGTTTCTTGTTGCACATTGGGTTATGTATGCTTTTGTATTTGACTTGGTTAAAAGTAACACATTGCATTCAGGTTTTGTGAGTTAATATTTGTCATTTCCTTTAATTAGTGTTTGAATTCATGCTTGGAATTGGGACTGTCGAGTGGCACGTCAGTCCATTTATTGTGGCGCTTGGTCGTGCACATCGGTTTGCCTGGCAGGCTGTAGGGCGCTGGTAGTGTTGCGGTGAACGTGGTTGAAGCTTTTGCTTGGGGACTTTTTATTTTGTTTCAATTGACCGGGTCTGCATTTGTAAACGTGGTTAGTGTTGAGGAGTTGGCCCTAGATGCTGGCACGAAAAACCAACTGCTCTCGCCCGCTGAGTACGATTCGGTGGTGATTAGGATCTTAAAGACAACATTAAAGCTTCGGTCAAAGCGAAATTGCTTGAGCTAGGTTTAACTGAACCAACTGATGCTTTTTCAGGTAGGCCAGCTGCATCCTTTCAGATGCAGGGATTACGTTTTAAGCAGCAAAATGACAATTTGATGTTGCACTTGTAGCATGAGAAAATGAAACATGAATTGGAAGTTAAAAAACAATTGCAGCTGGAGAGAACTGATGGCGAGGTCTGATTGTCATACTGATGTAAATAACTTGAGATTGTCGCCACTATTTCATGATTTTTGATGATGATTTTTTTTTTATTATTTCATGACACCCTGATTCAGTTTTAGTTTCAGTTTGAAAGGGTGTCTTGAGCCAGAGGTCGGTTGGGTGCAGACCGTGCTTTGATGCTTCTGTGCATTCTCACTGGGAAAGCACAAGAAGCTCATTTGTCTTTGCCCAGCAAACATAGCTTTAGCTATTTCCAAAATAAAATGTGCTGTCCTCAAAGCTTTTGAACTTGTTCCTGAGGCGCATTGACGGCGTTTTTGGTCCTGAGATAAGAAAAACTGACAAATAATGTGTGGAGTTTGTCAGCCATCTAAACACTTGTTTTAAAATCTGGTTATCTGCACTGTTTCTACCGTTTGAATTAAAGGTTTTAGAGCAGGCTTCTGTGTTATTGCGACATACCTTAATGAAAGGAATGCTTGTACTGCTGCTGTGGCAGCCGAGGACTTTGTGTTGCTAAATAAGGGTAACTTTATGGAAGGTGCATCTGCGTGTGATCGTGTGTCGCTCCCAGGGGGTTTCGGCTCGGGCTTGCGTGATCAAACGCAGTCAGTGAAAGCACAGCAAGGTTAAGCCATGCAGTGGTTTTGACAAAAACATCTGTAACTACTGTCATCAGGCAGTCACTGGAAGGCGCCTCATTGGCCGTTTTTGGCGACTGTGACCCTGAGGTGTTGGCAACATATCTTCTATTTGTACCTGATGTGTTTGTTTCCCACCCTCCAATTGACTGGCGACCAATCCAGGGTGTACCCCGGCTATCGCCCAAAGCCAGCTGGGATAGGCTCCAGCATACCCCTGCGACCCCAATAAGGATAAGCGGCGTAGAGGATGGATGAATGGGTTTGTTTCCCTGGTTGATTAATGTCCCAGTTAATATTCTGAGGGACACTGCTGCATATGACTCATATTTTGGATTCTGTACCGCCATTTAAGCTAAGTCTGGTACTGTGGATGTTCTCCTTAGCCAGGGAATAGGTTTGTCAGTGTTGTCCATTCCTGGGAGCTGGTACAATGTGACGTATCTGTTGGGGTGCATGTAACTCCTAACCAGTCCTGAGCCTATCATGCACAAAGCCAGGGAGCTGTGGAATTGTTATAAACTCTTAAGTCTCTCATTTGTGCATATTTAACTGATTTGGATAGAGACTGGCGAGAGGGGCTTCCATGGCTGATGATGGGATAATGAGAGATAATTTATAATCCATCCATCTTCTATGCTGATTATCCTCACTAGGGTTCCAGGGGTATGCTGAAGCCTATCCCAGTTGACAACGAGTAGCTTCAAATGGTAAGTGTCAAAGGTTTAAAAAAGGTAAGGTTACCCAAAACTGAAAATAATGTGTATTTCAGAATTATACAATTATGTATACAATTTTTAGTATACGTAGTAGTGTAGATGTTTTTTTTGTTGTTGTTGAGAGTTCCGGCCTGGTGCACTCTGCCAGTGTGGCTTGATGACTATTTCCGTCTCTGCTAACAAAATTAGGGATATGTTTTGCCCAAAGGTGGTACTTCAATCTGGTTGTGCTTCACCGCAATATGTAGACACAGCTTTGGTTTTATCCAGACCTCCGTGAGGCAGCTTTTGAAATTAAAATTTGAAAAGCTTTCACCTCACTCATCATCGTCAGCTGCATTTGCCCAGCCTTTCACCTTTCAACCCAAGGAATGTAAACATCAGCGCAGAAAGACTAAGGGAAGTAGTTGTGGTCAAGATTAACCATATTATTAAACTGCTTTTTAAAAATGTTTTATTCTTCCTAGATTAATCATGGGCATTGACGTGGTAATGGTAACAGGCTCGCTCAAACTGTCACATTTCGGCACGTCGATGTCGTGGCGACGACCCCAGAATGCAGAGATGAGCAGGACCCAAGAGCAGGTAAAAGAATATTTGTAATAATTGCTGCATTGCAGCGGCAGGAAGGCAGCACAAGGTGAATAGGCGCAACAAAAGCACATGTGACATCTGACAATGCACCATCAAATAAGGACGCACACATCTGAACTAAGCGGAAGGTGTGAGTAATTAGGAGGCTAAATCGGACGCAAACTGGGAGGAATAGTTTATGTATAGTTTATGTACGCTATATGTTTATAGTAAGAAGTAGACCATTTTGATAATGTGCACCCCTAATATATATGTGTACAAAGTACATACATACTCATTTATAAATATACCATATATATATATATATAATAAATAAAATGAATTTAAAATTAAATATCAAACAATCACAAAAACATTTCACTATGCTTTATTTTGAAAAACATGCAGCGGAATTACCTGTCTGCCATGTTCCCACTTGACAGATCAGAAGACGAAGAAGAGGCCAAGTTAATGCATTTGTTGTACAAGCTTGTGAAAATGGCCCTAATGTTGATATTATTACCGACAGTAAATGTAAATATTAAAACAAAAAAATCCTGTCCCAGCAATGCAGCAGCGGCACAACACAGCGGTGACGGTCTGCCTCCCATGCAGCCCACCACCACAGCTTCAAAAATCCTAGTGGAAACCCTGAGGCTTTGTCATAAATCTTTACCTCTGCAATTGGTCCAATGATAAACAAGATTGTCTGTCACTGTTTGTAATTAACACAAATAGGTAGATACAGATTGCCTGCAGGTCTGACAGTATTCCTCTTGAACGGGCTGAGGGCCCAGGGACACCATTACCCTAACTGATGAGGGCTATTTCTCATTCCTAGCCAGTCACTTCGCAGCCATTAGTGTATGCATTATCGACCCGTGGAGAGGTCTTTGTGCTCACGGGGAAACACCTTCAGGTCACATCAGCCCTACCCTCCCATCGTCCCCCCGAACCCTCATCAGCAGGCATTAAAACGGGAAGACATATTGAAAGTGAGAGAATAGGATGGCAAAACAGGAGTAGTCCAGACTTGGGGGACTGAATTTTACCTGTAAGTTCTCAGTTTCAGTAGAATAAGAGGTGCCTCTTGTTCTACTGAAAGAACATTGAGATGGTCTCTGTGTTTTTGTGGAGCTATTACATTATATGTTGTATTGGAAGAAAAAACCCCTTCAAAGTACTCCTTGTTTCTATTAATTTGTGGCCACTTCAATAAGCATTAAATATAAGTATTTAAATATTTAACATGAAATGGAAACTTCTGTCAGAAGTTTATTATATTTAGGGGCGCACTCACTGTTTACAAGCCCCCCGACTCTGACGAGTCTCTTGGCATGGCTTTATGTGGGTTTTTTGGTTCTGTGTGGTGTGCAACACAATATACACGGAAGCATGTAAACAGAATTTCCCCCTTTAGGGAATATAATTAGTAAAGTAAATTCATTTCTTCTCCCCAAGCTGGAATAGTGAGACTGCAGTGACGTATTAAAGGTGCCATACAATAGTGGCCTATTCAAGGGATCCTTCTTTGGGCGCAGCTCCCTGAAAAGCTTGTTCTCCTTCCAAATACGTGTAAAAGGATTTTGGAATGGAAAATATAATTACATCAAATGTTTGTTGTTTATATGGATTCATTTGTACAGATTGAAACAAAAAAACACATAAAATACAAAAAATGCATCTCAATTAGGCAATAGAGTCCAATCTGATGGTGTGTATTATTTCAACATTTCAAATGATTTACTGTGAAAAGGAAGACATTACAAAACAAAATATAAATCAAAATGTACAAAACAAAAGTTCCGGTAATGAGAGAGAGAGTATATATATATATATATATATATGTATATATGTGTATATATATATATGTGTATATATAAATATGTATATATGTGTATATATATATGTGTGTATATATATATATATATATATATATATGTGTATATATATATGTGTGTATATATATATATATATAT
>QODF01000006.1:2084535-2138314 GCA_024372805.1 Oostethus manadensis
TAGGTATGAATGTGAGTGTGAATGGTTGTTTGTCTATATGTGCCCTGCGATTGACTGGCGACCAGTCCAGGGTGTACCCCGCCTCTCGCCCAAAGTCAGCTGGGATAGGCTCCAGCATCCCCGTGACCCTAATGAGGATAAGCGATACAGAAAATGAATGAATGAATGCTTGTAGTGTGGGCTGCATGATTAAACTATGCAACCCGCTTGCTGGCTCAATGAGTGACTGGTCAATGCGTTACAATGTTCAGCCCTAGCGAGCCACAGCTTGAAGATTCTTTTGGAGGACGTGATTTTTTTTTTGGTCATATTTGTGCCATCATTTTGAGGTAGCAAAGGCACTTTTTCAGCCATATTCATGTGCAATAACTATTGTTGTGTGCTCAGGCACATCACTGCTACCTGTCGCTCTCTCGCTCCCTCTCGCTCAGCGCTTGTGCACATTGCTCAGTCAACCTTTTATGTTAGTGCAGTTGTGTGCTCTCCACTACGAGGCGTTCAGGCGTGCCCGTGATTGTACGCGTCAGGTGCTAATTATTTACATTTTTATTCATGTACTATGTATGCCAATTGGCGTGCCCCACTTTGAAAACCTTGGGCCTAGTGTAATTGCCACATACAATAGTTCCATAACTGAATCTAAGATGGTCTTAAGCTCAGGGTTTTCTCTACATGCACGGATTGTGGCAGTGCACCAGTGATGTGCGGTCAGGGTTGGCAAGTGAGGCAGAGCCTCACCACTGCCCCCTGGTGGTCTTTATTTTCTACGGCACAGTATTGCCATTCAGGCAGGTTGTGATTGGTCCGTGGCTTCACACAAGAGACATTGGTGGTTTCCTCATTGCATCGCCAACACGTTTTATCACACATGTACTGCACATACTGACGTTTAACAGGCTAATATATTTCAAAATGTGAGACATTTAGTTTTTCTTATCGACCAGAAAAAACATCAAAAGTGCACAGTGGAGTCTGGTATGTACCGTGCCGCACCAGCATGTGGCGGTGTTGAGTTGAGCTTCATGGAGCTCCAGACCTCAGGGACTGATCTCCGTGTGTTTGCTTACACAGACATGCTGGCAGGATAGCAGTAATGCACAGAAGAAGACTCTCAAAAAAAAAACAAAAAAAAATCAGCATGTAATATTAGCTTATTTCCCTGCCGGAAAAGCAATCTGTAACAGAAACAACCTGTACAGCATTTCCATGTCATTCCCAACAAAATGGAGGATTACGTCTCAAAACTAAAGGTCAGGTTCAAGTAAAGGTAAGACCAAATGCAATTTATATAAAAAAAAAGATCAGCGAAAAAAAATATGAATTTGACTTTATAATAAATATTCTCTTGTTTTAATTGCTGTCAAATTGTTGAACAGTGTGCAATTGATTGAAGCGTATAAAGGATTTAAAAACACCTAATTGTTTCAATTAAGGTCAAAATTTTGGGTTCATGTTTGTATGTTTGACTCCTTTTATGGTCAGTGCCTCACCAATCATGAACCGCACGGCAAATCACCGCGGTGCACCACTGCAAAATAAAAGCAGCCACAACTTTTTTAGCATGAAAACAAGTTTAAGTAATATATTAAATTGATGGATATACAGTATATGACACATACAGTACATTTGGACACAACTTGCCATTCAGTGCATTTTCTTTATTTTCATGACTATTTACTTGGTAGATTCTCAAAACTATGAATGAACACAATTGGAATGTATGTATTTCACAAAAAGTGTGAAACATTATTTATACATTTTTTGATAGCGCTGCAAAACATTGATGTTCTATCAATGAGCTTCATTAGGTAGTGACCTTCAATGGTTTTCCCTTCACAGGTGTGCCTTGTCAGGATTATTCATTCATGCGTTCATTTTCTATGCCGCTTACCCTCATTAGGGTCGCGGGAATGCTGGAGCCTATCCCTGGCTTTGGGCGAGAGGCGGGGTACACCCTGGACTGGTCGCCAGTCAATCGCAGGGCACATATAGACAAACAAACATTCACACTCACATTCATACCGATGGACAATTTAGAATTGCCACTTGACCTAACATGCATGTTTTTGGAATGTGGGAGGAAACCCACACACGCACGGGGAGAACACGCAAAATCTACACAGAGATGCCCAACGGAGATTCGAACCCTGAACCTCCTGACTGTGAGGCCAATGTGCAACCCACTTGTCCACCGTGCGGCCTTGTCAGAGTACCTTAATGGAATTTTTTCCCTTACTATTGGGGGCCATCAGTTGTGTTGTGTGTGTCCGGACTTTTGGCCTGTACTGTATATAACTTATTATTTATGCACATATAGACCACAATTAGTTTGAAAACAATTTAAAATATCATAAAAATATTTCACTGCGCTTCATTTTGATCCATAAGCATGCCCCGGAATCGCTCTTCTGCCTTGCTGGCACTGGCATATATGTTAGCAGATCTTGTGTTGACGTTCACTTTGTTTCTTATTATCGAGAGAATGAAGACCAGCCGGTGAAATGTGTCGACAACTGACGACAGCTTGTCACATGCCTAGCCTATCCATGCCTGCGTGTGTGATTGCTGGCGTTTCCATCTCATTCCATTTTCTGGCATCTTTGTATTCGCTTCAATGGTATCATCTAGTTAGCTCGGTTTTGTCGAGCTACGAGCCATCGATCATCATCGCACTGTCCCTGAACAATCGAAGGGCTCATTACCATAATAATAATAATGGCTTGCCCACAAACACGAAATTTGTCCAGCTTCAAGATAGTGACAAAGGTCTCCACTAGGTAGCTCATAAGCTGATGTTCACCAAAGAATATTGGCTTCACCTCTTAGTATTTGTATTAGAATTCAAACATGACGCCTGTATTTAATGACCAACGAGCACACAAAGTGGAGATGTGCTTTGTAAATAAATAAAACATTCATTCTCGATGCCACGGGGATGCTGGAGCCTATCCCAGCTGACTTTGGGCGAGAGGCGGGGTACACCCCGGACTGGTCGCCAGTCAATCGCAGGGCACATATAGACAAACAAACAGTCACACTCACATTCATACCGATGGACAATTTAGAGTCGCCAATTAACCTAACATGCATGTTTTTGGAATGTGGGAGGAAACCGGAGTACACGGAAAAAACCCACACAAGCCAAGGAGAACATGGAAACTCCAACGGAGATTCGAACCCTGAAACTCCTGACTGTGTGGCCAATGTGCTACCCACTCACCCATCGTGCGGCCGCTCTGTAAATAAAGTACAATTAAAATGTTGAAAGTCACATGAAACACAATTAGATCACCTGCTGTCTTTTTGCCAAAGTAGATTTAATAGATTAATAATAATAATAATAATGATACACTTGTGCTGTCATAACCCAGGACAGATTTCTTTTACAAAAATATTATTTAAAGTTAGTTTGTTAATTGTGTTTTTTTGAAGTAAACAAATTAAATTAACTAAATATTTAATTTAATTTTTGTATTTCTCTAAAACAGGAATCAAGTTTGTGTCAAACGGTACAAAATGTTGTCACGTAGTGGTTGTCACTTTTGGGCTATGTAGGTCGGGTAATAAAAGGAAGCTTAACATTTTACATTCACTTTAAGTGCTCTCAGCAACTTTGCCATGAAATTAAGAGTTTTGCAATGCTCTCCGTTCATGTTCTGCTGGGTGTTAAAAAAAAAAGTTCAATAAGTTAATGCATACATAAATGAGCTATAAAAATCGCTATCGCTATCGCTATCGCTATGGATCTGCAGCTTTCACGTTGTCTGTCTAAACTATATATTCCAATGGAATGCGTTGGCGTATTTGTGTGACTCTCAGGACGTTTGGTGGCTGTTGATCTGATGGGCCCCTTAAATGAAACAGAAACACAAAACCACTGCATATTGGTAGTACAGGATTACTTCAGTAAGTGGGTGGAGGCCTACCTGCTTCCCGATGAACAAGCAGTAACAGTTGCAGCTAACGAATAAAGAATCGCAGCTAAGCGGGTGTGTAGGTATGGCGCTCCCCATAGCCTACGCAGTGACCCAGGCACCAACTTTGTGTCAGCGGTTTGCAAAAGACGTGTGGACTGCTGGGAATTGAGAACACTCACACCACCTCGTTCCACCCCCAGTTGGATGGTCAAGTGGAGCGCTTTAATGCCACCTTGCAGAAAATCTTGACTGCCACTGCCGAGCGCTGCCATTGGGACTGGGATTTGATGATTCCGTATGCAGTTATGGCATACCGCGCCACCCGCCACAGTTCTACTGGCCTTACCCCGAACATGATGCTCTTTGGAAGGGAAATAACTGAACCACTTGACTTGGTTGTTGGACTGCCCTTTGGACTGTGACTAACAAAACCCCTGAGTTTGTCACGCACCTCAGGGAGCGATTGGAACTTTCCCATCAATTGCTCGGGAAGCACTAGGGAGATCTGTTGAACGAGCTAAGAGACAGTATGACAAAAGTGTATGTCAATCCCAATACAAGATTGCAGATGCGGTTTGGTATTTGATAAAGGGGACCAAGAGAGTACAGAACAAGGTGCGAAAATGTCTACCCTCCTACGGGGGCCCTTATTTCGTGGTGGGCGTGTTGAATGACATGGTCTACCAGATCAAAAAGTGTCCGAGATCCGCAGCCAAGGTGGTGCATCATGCCAAGTTAAAACCCTACCATGCCCGGGCTCATCAAGCCGCGGATGCCTGATCGCCGGTGGAGGTGCTGCTCTCTTCACTTGAACCGACAGTCCCTGATCTCTATCCCCTCGACTTGTGGGACACACCACCAGACACCGAGGACCCATCTGCAGCAGGGGCACCATCCAGGCCCCACCTAGTGTCGCCTTCATCAGCTGCGGTGGACGGCAGCCGATATCCAGCTCAGCCGGAAGAGATTGAGACCCAGCGCCTCCTCAACCGTCAGGCCAGGCTGACATCTAGAGCCCAGAGGGCCTGCAGACCACCCACCCGGTTTGGTGACTGGGTGCGTCAGTTCACCGTAAAGATGTAGCCTGAGGAGGGGTGTGGGCAGATCGCTGCCCCCCTCAGAGCAAAAGAGTTCCAGGGTGATGTTTGCACTTGCACTTCATTAATACAAAAAAAAGTGTTATCTGTAATTGCAGTGTTGAAAACAACGTGGAATGTGCCATCCGTTGATTAGCAGTGACGTCGAGGGAAGCGTAAAGCTGTGAATTGAAATGTCTTCAAATGTTTGATAATTGTAATTTATATTTACGTCACAATGCTTGGTGTTCAATTTGTTTGTGGAGCAGTGTATGCATACAGGGATGGTAACGTTTCCTGGAGTGATGTTCAGGGGCTAGTCATCATCCAGAGTGGGGGTAGTGTTACAGGCAGTGCCTGGGACGGCTATGTACTGAAGGTACTTGCGTGACCTTTGACCCCGAAAGACAGAGCGAGCGAGACTAGCGGTGAGTGTGCTGAACTGCTCCCATGCAGACACGAGAACATTGTTTTGGAAGCAACGGGATAAGTTTTCCCTCCCTGCTGTGTTGAGTTCGCCCTTACTACAGTAGGGAGTTGAATATACTGACAAAGGTAACACCCTGTTGCTAGTGAGCGGGTTTTCTCCACTGCTGGAGATAATACTGTATTGTCTCTGCAAGCACTGGACACTGCAGAAAATGTGGATTAGCTATTTACATGTGGCATATTTAGGCTGTGGCTGCTGTTGAAAGTTTACAGTTTTAAATTGTTAAGTTATGATTTTATACATATGTTCTTTATGCAACAGTTTATTCTATTGTTATCTTTCTATTTTAAAAAGTCTGAGTTATTTAGAATATCACCGCAATGGTCGCTTTTATTTAGTTAAAAATATATATTGTTTGCATTTTTTTTAAATAAAAGCATTTGAAGTCATTTTTTCTGCCGTTTTTTTGTACCAAAAATAAACTGAACCGAGCACTTCGAAAAACTGAAGCAAACCGAAATGACATTTTAGCGTAATGTAGTGTAGTGTAGTATTGCTGTTGTAGAACAAAAACAACATGAAAAATTAACATCCTTACTTTGGTCACTACTGAGAAATTTCGGAATAACAAAGCCTGTGGAATACAAAAAGCAAAAAGGTGGACAAAGTGATAATTGTGAAGAGTTGCAACAAGTATTTTTCTATTTTGGTATCCCATTAAGCCTTTTTGAAGGAAGATGTAAATATCCTCTGATTTTTGCCTCTCAAATGGGATTATTTTTTAATTAGCTAAATCATAAAAGCAGACCTACTATCATTGTGTACGAGATGTTCCCACACATCAGATGTGACTTTGGAAAACATTGGCGGACATTTTTGCCTTTTTCTTTTATGTTGCAGACAAAACCATTAACTGTGTGTGTTTGATTCATTTCGATGTGGTCCATCCAAGCTTCAGATTGTAATCGTTTCTTG
The DNA here is from genome assembly GCA_024372805.1 of Oostethus manadensis. Taxonomy (NCBI): domain Eukaryota; kingdom Metazoa; phylum Chordata; class Actinopteri; order Syngnathiformes; family Syngnathidae; genus Oostethus; species Oostethus manadensis. The sequence continues at coordinate 2,090,934 of QODF01000006.1, forward strand.
CAGCCCATACCTTCTTCAAAAGCTTTTTCTTGTATGCACGTGCTTTGTAGGCGTCTTCTTCTTCGTCCACCCCGGTGTCCCTTTACTGTGGCACGGCGTTCAACCTCGCAATCATGATAAGAAAAAGATAAGTCAATACACATTGTCAGCATAACGACAAAAAAGCCCGGCTGCACTACATTGTAAAAGTCTGCTATGATGAATCATCTCATTTTTGACAAACTACCACGGGTTTCATCATAAAGTCAAATGTATACTTCCCTCCGCTTGAAAAGTGCATGCAAAAACTGGTAAGCAGCCGCATGGCTCCATACCTAATGTAGATGCTTTGATTTTAAGGTTGCGCTGCACAGCGAGTCATGGCCAAAAAAACCCTCCGTGTTAACCCACTAAAAGATGAAGGGGAGCTCTTCGAACTACTTTGTATTGATTAGCAGTGAGCTATCCCTCTGCAGAGCCAATGTGGACCCAACGCAGGCCCGTATTGAAACGTTTGTCAGGTGAGCAGTTTTTATGACCGAAGCTGCTGCCATCTGCGCCCCAGCAATGAACCCTTTTAAAGTCTCTTATATTGTCCCGCGTCTTTATCGAAAATTAAAATCATCTGGGTTTGCTTTTCATTTCAGCAGATGTTAAGATTTTCAGTCATTAACCTCTAGCATGCAATGCACCTGTGTCACATCGGCGTTTGACATGTTTACCTAATTACCCATTTATTCAGGTTTTTCTTTTCATGTCACGTACCCATCTGCTTTCCAATCAAAAAAGAAAGGCCTCGTTATCGTATTTGTTGCTGTCAACTGGGAAGCATTGAAGATAAAATGAGCAAAAGTATATGTGTAGAGTGCGGTCTAATCGTGTTTCTTTCATGAGCGAAACTCAAAGATTTAACAGTTTTTCTATGTACACAGAAGTCCCATTTCTCCTGAAATATTGTTCACAAATCAGTGAATCTGTGTTAGTGAGCACTTCTCCTATGCCGAGATAGACAGAGGTGTGGCCCACGAAGACACTGATTAGACAGCAGCCTTACTGCACAGATGTGGCAAGTATTAAGGAAGCGTGCACGAGACAAGCTGACTCCAGCTATGTCCTCCAGAGCGATTGCCTGTGAATTGATTGATCCTTTCTCTACCATAAGCCACCTCTAAAGACATTTCAGAGAATTTGGCAGTAAATCAAATTGCAGACAACACGTGCCACCACCACACCAGCCCAGGCCCTCCACATCCAACCAGAGCAGCCACCGCTACAATCGGTTTGCATAATCAATAACCTGTGCAAAGTGTCAAAAACCGTCTCAGGGAAATTCATTTGCATTCTCGTCATCCTCTGCCTCGTCATCCTCTCGTCAACCTGACTGCAGTTTGTCGCCGTCACAGACCTGAGTGGGCAACGCTCACATTCGATGGCGTCTGTTACTTTATAGGGGTATTGTCTTCACGGATGACTCCCAGTTTTCAATGTAGAGTACAGTACGGAGCAGATGGCAGACAGCATGTATGCTGTTGTGTGGGCGAACGGTTTGCTGATGTCAGTGTTGTGAATGGAGTGGTCTTTAGTGGCGGTGGGATTATGGCATGGGCAGGCGTATGTAATGGACAAAAAACAGGGGTGCATTTCATTGAAGGCATTGTGCCACAGACCGACTGTGCCATTCATCCATGAGCGTTGAATTTCAGCACAATATTTCAGATCAATGTACGTAGTTCAGCTGATGAAAGGTGGGCGCAAAAACAAAAGTGTTGCATTGACATGTTTGGTGACTGAATAAAGCAATAAATAGAATAACAAACCAATAACAGTACATTTTAATATGACTGTGCAGAAAAGAAGCCAAGACTGACACCTATTTGGTGGTATCAGTCACCTGATCTGTCACTATCAAAACCTGAGAATAAATTCAGTGTCATCTGATCTGTCGTTCATTTAAAGTTTATTATATACATGGACCTCTTGCTGACACCTTCAGTATGTTCGAGCTACTTTAAATCTAAACCAAAAAGAGAAAATTGCTCAGATCCATCCGGTCACTCAATGTTGCATGCACTGCAATAGAGGAGAAAAGACACATTGACAAAGTGGCTCACTTCAGTTCCATGGCCTGCCTGATTGGGGCGATTTGTTTGTCGCAACTTTTGCCCCCAAATTGGTTTACTTGAATTGTTGCAATCAAAAGACAGAAGGGAAGTGAGAGAGAAGTGAAGGGATTGTCATCAAGCAGGCAGGATGTGACTGTTTGTTTGCATTTTGAGCACTTCCTGTTTCCCTGATTTTGATTATTGTGACCTCCTTTTCATGATTTGATGGCGGTTAAGCTTATTTCTAGTTTTAAAGGCTTAGCCTGTCCAGTGTCCACTATTGCTTTAAGATGTTTCATTACTTTTTCTCACCTTTGGGCAGAAAAAGGATTAAAAAAACATTACATGTACATACCACTTCTATACATAATGTTGATGCCCTCCATGGATCAAATGTCAGAATCCAAATAAACCTGAATCGTTCACAAACATTTTTACTTGACTTTCTGTTGTTTTAAAATGTTTGACCTTCTCTATGGTCCATATATCTTCTCGGTGTGAACCGTGATGAAAGCTGTGATGCTGATTCATTGCCATTTAACACCACTTGACGTTTGCGCACAGAACAGATCCACATCCAGTGTGGCCTCATACTTCTGTGCTGCCATGTGCTCACTGTCACTTGTTTAAACATGATTATGGAATCCAATCAGGCCATGATGCAATACCCATCACTGTGCACAAGTTTCAAGTGCCTCTGGCTGTTTGTCTTAACCCCTGGGAACCACCTGGATAGGCTGAAGTCCTCTTCAGCCAGGTGGACTGACAGAGGCAGTCATTTAATTAGTGATATCCCTGTCTAGAGGAAAACTTAAACTGGTATTCCAATATGCATTACTTTTCTGTGCCCTTCAGCACTTTGTCCATCCAATCAGATTGCTTTGGGATTATCACAGAAAGTCAATTCACATAGTTTGCCTGGGGGCAAATCGACATCTTGCAAGTTTGTAGGATACACTGTGTTCCAAAATACCAATGCCTTTACTGATTTAAAGCTCCATATTGTATTATGTTAAGCATTCAGATTATGTATGACTATAAAATGCCAATCAAAGGATTGGAATCGAATCGAACAACAAAATGTTTGACCATTTTGTATGGGAGAGTCACTGTTTGGTCCAAACATAGAATTTCCCAAACATTGGGATACTGGGAATTGTCCGTGAGATCAAACCCAAGTTGATAGTTTGACAGCAACAATGTCATCACGAGAGCATAGTCCTTATCTGGTCATGCTCGGAATGGCTCGCAGCCTCTCGCCTGTGAAGTATTAAACACTGTTATAGTCAAGTAAATTCCAAGTCAATGTTATGGATAGTCATCCGCAGGTACTTAGGCTCATAGATCAGAATCCAAACTTTTCTTTTCATACATTACAGAAAACCAAGCAAACCGCAGCGTACTGTGACCAGTAACTGGTTTGGTTGAGTTAGAGACAGAAGAGTGGTACACAGGGTGGAGAGAGACAGCAAATAGATGGAGTATCGTGTTATAATCTTTGTTAGAGTATAAATGTGAGTGTGAATGTTTGTTTGTCTATATGTGCCCTGCGATTGACCGGCGACCAGTCCAGGGTGTACCCCGCGTCTCGCCCAAAGTCAGCTGGGATAGGCTCCAGCATACCCGCGACCCTAATGAGTATACGCGGTATTGAAAATAAATAAATCAATAATCATCAATATAGTTCTCTTTATGAGCACTTTTCAGCATGTATCCATACATCCATCCGTCTGTCCCTCTTTATATGTTCCAGGTCACGGAAGCAGCAATTCCCAACCTTTCTGAGCCCACAGAGTGACTCACGTCAAACCCCTCCCGGACCCAGCCAGCGGACCGGTACGGGGCCGCAGCCTGGTGATTGGGGAAGTTGTGGTCTAAGCAACAGTACACTTTTCAGCATTCATATGCAATTTCTTCTTATCATAGTTATCACGATATCACCATTTAGATCATCACATTGATTTGAACATGAAAGGAAGGACAGGCTTTTTAGGAGTTGACGGTGCATCTGTGTGAGGGTGTTTTTGCCGCTTACTTTAACTTCAAAGTAAACTTCTCTTTGCCATACAAGCTGTTATTCACTGTCAACGCAAATAGCTCGTGTGGCAGGAGCCCCTTATGTGAGCGTGTTTTTTTTTCCACCCACCCAACAGGACTATTCTCTTATACTCATAATGTACTAGATGCAATCATACGCTAAACATTTTAACAGTCTCCTTTTGTTCTTTGTACAAAAAGCAAAGTCAAGGAATCATGTTGGAGGTCCTCTATCTGTACCGAGCTTAATGCAGGTAGTAGACTGGAATGAAACGCTAACACTAATCCTATTAACATTCCAAGCATGCATAGCGTCTCACTAATGCCTAGTTCTGCAGGTTGGATGGAAGTCATCTTATTTAGGCAGATCCAGCTGAAGACATTCATCAGACCACAGATATCATCACACATTATATGAGCAGCTGCATATATTTTTCATAGGGTTGACATTGTAGGGAGATGCGAGATGGCGCCACATAAATCAAACTGACAATACAATGGACCTGAAATGGATCAGGGTGAGACATAGAGGATATAAGAAGTAGCATGCACATTCCCATGCACTGACATTAAGGAATGCAAATGTTATACTTCTCCCGTGGTTCATTTCTCCGGTACGTAATTAGTCAAATCCAGTTCATAATTTATTGAGGGAAATGTCTGTTTGTTGACAGTACCAACTCATTATCTCATGGAAAAGAAAGCTTTGTGACCATTCAGTTTGAAGAAATAATTATTTTGAAGTGTTGCCACCCTGAAATTCTTTCAAACCCCAGACTACCAATTATGTGCTATTTTTCCATCCACCCATCTTCTACGCCACTTATCCTCATTAGGGTGGAGGGGGTATGCTGGAGTCTATCCCAGCTGACTTCGGGCAAGAGGCGGGGTACACCCTGGACTGGTCGCCAGTCAATCGCAGGGCAGACAAACAAACATTCACACTCACATTCATACTGATGGACAATTTAGTGTCACCAATTAAGCTAACATGCATGTTTTTGGAATGTGGGAGGAAACCGGAGTACCCGGAGAAAACCCACACACGCACGGGGAGAACATGCAAAGTCAGAGATGCCCAACAGAGATTCAAACTATGTGCTATCCTAAACTTCCCAAATGGAGATCTCAAATACAACAAGATAACAGTAAAGCGATATTTTTGATATGCTCAATAAACATGGATTGCATTGCAATAGCATGAATTTATAAAGGAATACCCACATAATGCTTACTAAAACCTTACTTGGAGTTTGTATATAGAGTGAAACTAAATCAACATTCACAGCAACATATGTCGTGGGCATAGAATTTTCTCCCGAAACTCTGTTCTGCTTGCTAAAAATTAATACATGTTTGTTCCATTGTGATATAGATTTTAACAATATGCACTCCTCCCTCACCACGTCATGGTTTGACTTTAGTAGTTTCACCCTATCACGTTTTTTCAAAAGAATTTTTTAAATGACTTTTTTGTTGTAGACTGTAGCCTATTATTAGTCGAGAAATAGTCATATTTTAGCAACTTTGACTTATTCTTGGCCTAAGTAAGCATTTTCAACCATAAAAATGGCTAAATGAACAGAAATATAGTATATAAAGCATTTAGAAGACACTCAAAAATGTGATATGTAGTATTATACATTGGTCACTATGTATCAGTAATGTTAAATTGATAAGACACTAGCCACCACAGGAAGTACGCCATCCAGGAAACAAGAACAAGGACTCTACCAATGACTTATTTATGTCTAACATGTTTAAATTTATTTTATTATCTCTATTATATTGGGTCATACAAGTGTAATGGCGACTATAAAGGCGTTATTTCATGTCTAGATGGCTCTGTAATGTTAAAAACAGTATTTAGAAGGTTATGAATAAAATTTCTTTGTGGTAACTGGAAAAATATTGCATTGCAGAAATGTGCTTTTTACAGTCTGGTCAGGAACCAATTAACCACGATAAATGAGGGATTACTGAAATCATCAACACTTTTTTGTTTGTTTTTCTTTTTGTATGTAGATACCTGGATCTAGTTAGATTGGTTAGGTCTCACTACCTCTCTATCTATGTTTTGTGTGAGCAAGACACTTGGTTACATTATTGATTGAAGCAAGCACTTGAATTCATTCTCATTCAGAGAATATCTAATCTACATATGATGCGTAATTTATTCTCACTTTATCATAATTTTACAATATTTTACAATATTTTAACAGCCAACCAGCAAATCAATGAAGTGTTCTTTCCACAGGAACCTAAACAAATACTCTGGAAACAACGATATTGTTATATTGTTGTTATTATTATTCTTTTTAAAGGCACTAGTTGAACCTAGCTAGTGCTGCAGTACATTTCAAAGAATGATCCAAGTCATTCAATGTCGGATGTTCATCTAAAACAAGTGTCTGTGACAGATAATGCCTTTTTGTGGAGTATGAGCATGGAGCAACTACAGCTCCTCACTATCCATAATCGTGATGATCGTACTACTTATGTATTTAGTATTCACGCGCTGTGATTGGCCAGTCACGCACAGCAACTGTCTCTGCCTGGAGAGTGCCTAGACAGGCACTCTTTCACACGCAGACAAAATGTTCTCTATCTCGCTCTATTTCAGTTTGTATGATATTTAAAGTCAGTTAAACGTGTTTGTTTTGTAATGTACATTTTCAAATAAACATTATATATTATAATATATTATATAATATATATTATATAATTATATAATATAATATATATTATATATTCTGATCAATCCATGTCAATTTCAGACTTAAAATATCGTACAGATTTAAGCCCCCCCCCCCATTTGGGGTTAAACAACGCTCACTCTGATCATTTAGATGGGTGAACAGATACAGATAGTGGTGTTCTCGCTCATCCCCAGTTTGGCAAACTGGCACACGGATAAAAAGACAACAAATGACATGTTAAGTCTTACAAAAAGAGGGAGAAAAAAGTGTGTACTGTAGACCAAACATGGAGTACAGTATGTCTTCTGCTTTCTACACTTCAGGAAAATACTTTTGGTTCCATTGTTTAGTCTTGTGATCTGGGTAGCTATGCTGCAGAAGCCTTAATGAAAAGTGCTCTAAAACCCTCTCCCCGTGCCTCACTTTGTGTTAGACAATATGATGGATGGTCCATTTTACAGCCTATTTCATCTGCTGTGCTTTTCTAAACTGTATTTTCAGGGTGCTTTTACGTGAAACATCAGTTTTTGTTTGACATGGTTATTCATCAGCAAGGTGGCTTCCAGGAAGCTGCAGCCCAAATCCATCGTCCTCGCTCTGTGTCATCGTTGTTTATCCTTCTGAAGCCAAACATACATTTCCCATTCTTGACCCTTACGATGGCTCAAAGTGCATGCAAGAGTTTGCCAAAATGTTAGCCATACTTTTTTTTTTTTTTTTACATTTAATTACAGGCAAGCCAAGTTCATAAACTAGTTCCTCTTATGCTGTGACACCCTGAAGGGAGGGCAGAGTAATGAGTCCGACCTGAGGGGAATATGGCAAACCAGTCAACCAGTCAGTCCTTCAGGTCACACTAACACAACGAAGGGACATTAAAAACGATCCATGGGACCTCATGGGGTTTTTATATCGTTATAAGGTCTCATCTGCGTCCGGTTGTGACAATTATGGCTGCAATTTCCATGCCGCCTGATAAATGGCATCTACAATTTTTACTCGGATGATTGCTTTACATAAATCTCCGCAGATTAAACAGTGTACTCTGAATTGATGGCACTTGAAAAGAAATCTTCTTTTTAATGGTGTCCTGGAGTTGAAGATGTACAGTAGACTCAAAATACATGACCTTATTGCACAGTGGGAAGCAAAATTTGCAAATCGCATTTTAACTCATATGTTGCCACTCATACTGATATATGCACATGACCACACACACTTTCAGTGCTTCAAGCCACCAGCATGGTCCATGCAATAGTGTACTGTTCAAAACCAGTGTCCTGCCCCACGGGAAGGTCATGTCAACCAAGGCCACAGTTGACGCATGGCTCAGAGGTGCTCACACATCTGGACCCCCTCGACCTGGCCCTGCAGGTTCCCACAGGCCGAATTGCCCTCGCCTATGGACATCACTGTGTCGTGGCAGCTGGGGACTACACATGTTTTTCTCCTTCCCTGTCAGCAAAAGGTCAGGAGAGTTCAACAACACCAACTAGTGCTCTCTCAAATAGGCAATATATTGTATAAACACGTTTCAGTCTTTTCTACAGTGAAGACAATACAGCATGGATAGTGTTTTGAGCAACGATCAAATAAAGCCACATCACCAAGGGATAAAAGATTGATATTTACTGTATAATGTAGCACACTGTTATGTTGTGCGCACAGAAAGACGTCAGGAGCCTACTGTATTCTAGTCTCTCCCTTTTTTTATCAGGAGCTGAGCACAAAACCACCACAGGGGAGAGTTTGACCCTGTTTGAGAATCGCTTCCTGAGCATCTGTCTGCAGTACAACAATGCAAGCAGAAGGCTTGCCACTAGGTATGTGTTTTGCAAAACAATTGTATATTTATGGTAAGCACTGTGTGTCATACTGTATCTGGCAGACTGGATTGTGAGTAAAGGATCATTTAATAACTACCTCCTCTTGTTTTAAGGTAATAACTACATTTCAGAATTTAAATAATTTAGCAAGCACAGCCTTTATTTTAATAGGTAAGCGAATCCATTGGGTCAGCACATTTAATTGCTGGGTTGCAACCATGTGCCCTGAAGGCACGTTGCATCACTTTTGGGTTTGACTTGGGGGATAACATTCAAAATGGCCACCAATCATTCTAGCTGTTAACCAGCTGAATGTGAGCGGATGCCTACACTCTTAAGAAGACAGACCTTTCTGAAAATTGTAATTATTTTCCCAACATCCGACTTTTCAAACCACACTACTTTTTACACGCGCTTTGAATTCACCTAGGTTCCCAAGGCGGGAATCATGATACTGCTTCATCATGATTGCTAAACATCCCCCTTCAATTTGGTAATGAATGAATGTGCAGAATTAAGTCACAGCCTTTAGGGGTGGGCAAAAAAAGTGATGCTCAAATTAAATCCATTTAAACAGAAGAACGGTAACATCAGACTGAAAGAAAATTCATGTAGGATGATGACTTACTTATTTATGATTATTTATTTATTTATCAGTGCTCATGTCAAACTTTATTAAAATGTAACCATCCAAAATACGGATTTTGTCGGACGGTTTGCCAGAACCTCTTTGAGGCCGACCGAAAGTCGTGCTCCATAGCCTCACCGAACTCCTCCCACACCCGAGTTTTTGCCTCGAGCACCGCCGGAGCCAGAACAAGTGGACGCAGGTGTGATGATACGACTACAAACTCAATCATAGACCAGCGACCTACGGTATCCTGGTGCCAGGTGGACATTCTTATGTTCGAACATGGTGTTTGTTATGGACAAACTGTGGTCCGCATAGAAGTCCAGCAACAACACACCACACGGGTTCAGATCAGCTAGGCCGTTCCTCCCAACCACGCCCCTCCAACTCACACTGTCATTGCCCACATGGACGTTGAAGTCTCCCAGGAGATCTATGGAATCACCAACTGGGCATTTGCCGAGCCTCCTCTTGTCTGCCCTAACCAGGTGATTATTGTATTGTTGAGTGTTCTATATCGTGCATTAAATGAGACAAAATGTTGGAGGTCTGCTGAAAGAGGACGGATGATCTCCTGTAGCAGTGCCTCCACTTGTCTGCCCTAATCTGTTGGACTGTTTTCTCATACAATAAAATCAAGTGAAAGCAAAATCATAGCTATGTCAGTATGCATATCTTTTCATGTATTCAAACATTACCATAATCTCTTTTACCTCTGTTTAAAATCAATCTAGTCTATGATTCTGACATCAAGATTAAGGTTGATGGTCACACAGGTAGGATGTGAGATGGTGGAGAAAGAGAGATTCTGGTCAGACCTGGATGAAGTGATGCAGAACATCCCTAGAAGTGAGAGAGTTGTCATTGGTGCGGACTTCAATGGACATGTTGGTGCAGGAAACAAAGATGAGGAGGTAATGGGCAAGTTTGGTATCCAGGAGAGGAACGCCAAAGGACAGGTGGTGGTAGACTTTGCAAAAAGGATGGAAATGGCTGTAGTGAATACTTTCTTCCAGAAGAGACAGGAACATAGGGTGACCTATAAGAGTGGAGGTAGGAGCACACAGGTAGACTACATCTTGTGTAGAAGGTGTAACCTGAAGGAGATCAGTCACTGCAAATCAGTGGTAGGTGAGAGTGTAGCTAGACAGCAAAGGATGGGGGTGTGTAGTATGACTCTAGTGGTGAGAAGGATGAAGAGGGTAAAGGCAGAGCAGAGGACGAAATGGTGGAAGCTGAAAAAGGATGAGTGTTGCGTGATCTTTAGGAAGGAGGTAAAAAAGGCTATCGGTGGCCAGGAAGTCCTTCCAGATGACTGGACAACTACAGCTACTGTGATCAGAGAGACAGGTAGGATAGTACTTGGTGTGTCATCTGGAAGGAAAGTAGATAAGAAGACTTGGTGGTGGAATGAGGAGGTGCAGGAGTGTATACAGAGTAAGAGGTTAGCTAAGAAGAAGTGGGACACTGAGAGGACTGAAGAGAGTAGACAGGAGTACAGAGAGATGCAGAGTAAGGTGAAAGTAAAGGGGGCAAAGGCCAAACAAGGGGCTTATATTCTCCTAATTAAAAAAATAAACAGGAAATTATTTAGAAAATAAAAGAATGTCTCTCTTTGCAAAGACAGTCAAGAACAGGCTCAATAGAATGGTTATTGAAGAAAATTCAGTGCAGAAATTACTGGTATTGAGCAAAGACCACTGATATGAAGATATATTACCTCTGATTGGCTTTCTTATCTTACAGTTGGCTAAATCTTTTTAAATTTACACAAATCAATTCAGTGTCTAAATTAGCTCAGAGTAGGTTTACACGTGTAGTCGCGCTTTTGATTGTTTAATTTTGTGGTTCTAACAACTAACATTACAAAAGATTACAATTTTTAAAAGTTTATAAGTTCTGTAATGTTTTGCTGCTCCCAAACATTTTTATTTAATGGATGAGGAGACAAAATGACTCTTTTGATGGTAAAGTTTGCCGACCCCTGGTATAGACAAACAACCACTGACATCTACATCTACTGTGTAACCTAGGCTATGTTCACACTGCAGGTCAATTCCGATTTTTTTGCTCATATGCACCACTATCTGCATTTCTCCACGTCAGTTTGAACAGCACAAATCCTGAATGAATGAGACCTCAGGTCTCATTCATATGTGGATATAAATCGGATAGGTACGGACTGGAATATGAACGGTCAGGTCGTATATATCCGACATTTATGTCATGGAAAGGTCTGTATTGCCAAGGTTACCGAGACTTTGAAGGTAGGCAGTCAGGGAAAGGCGTAGTTTAATGTGCAAGACTTGGACAAAGGTACTCACCAATGTAGGTGTTAAAAAGTTATTTTCATCCGAAAATGCTTTTTATAAGTTGTTAGTGAAGCAGCTCCCGACAATGCCTCACCACCTCACCCGCACCTTGGAACAGACGTACCAACAAGTTGTCTACAAACTTCCATACAACATTTTTTTATCTTCTATGCGAATCATTTGGTTGAGAAATTATTGACACCCGTTGCACTATATTCTTGAAATTTCCACAACGCCTCAAGGAGAGCATGCTAGTAATGTGCAGATCGATACTGAAATGTTGATATCTCCGATGCCAGCTCTTCATGATCTAAAGTTGATTCTGAAATCTAAATAGTAATACTTTTGATACTTCAGCTACATGTTTTTATCCTTTGTTTTTGCTGATGTTGCACAGTATATTATCTTGTCTATACACTATTGTAAATCACCCCATTACCTCAATATACTTCACGGTTTAATATAAATCTTTAAAAGACTGTGATGTCTTGTAGTCTTTATGCTATGATTTAAAATATTGTACGCTCGTTTTAAAATTTATTCAGACACATTAAGTGAATTTGCACATAGTATAAAATTAGTATCGCCAATACCAGCCTGAATTTTACCCAGACATTAAATCAGTGGTATCGCACATCACTGGAGCACACACCGCAGCAGTCGTTACTTCTGTAAACACACGGAAATGCGAGTGATGTCGTGCTTCTGGGCATGCACGTCACTTTCCAGACAGGTTGCATTCACATTACAAGTTGCATTTGTTTGGCAATGTGAACAACCACATAAAAAATCAAATTTGAAACAAAAAATCTGAATTGGGAATCCATCCCTGCATGTGAACATAGCCTGATAGAGAATTTAGAGACGGCAGTTAGCCTAACAGGCATGTTATTGAACAGACAGGAAATTTGGGTACCCAAGAAAAGCTGTGCAAGCACACGGAGGACATGCAAACAAAGAGAGGTCTGATTTGAGATCAAACCCTGAATAACACATTTAAACATTTTGCCTTCTTCACACTACTGGACTAAATTTACAGTATGTATAATAATTAATGTACAATGACTGTGATGACAAACATTGCACGATTTACACCCAATAGCTTTTAGATGCATTATGGACAGTGTAAATAGAATCCTTTCACTCAATGAGTGCAAAATCAGAAATGAATCTAACATGTTACAAGGATAACCAGGACATGGATTGAAAAATAATCATCATTAATGGTTTTGGGTGTGAGCTTAAAATGGATTTTATTGTGTAAAACTTAAATTTGGTGCAAATTTCCTGCATTGGTTTTCAGTAAAAAAAACTATGGCTGCTGAAGCCGATGTCATACTGTGAGTTGAATGTTAAATGGCATACAGGCAATTCAAAATGATCTGCATTTGCTATTACTGTGTCTAAAAATGACCTGAAGCAAATGAATGGAGCAATTACATCTAATGAAGTCACCTTAAATTGAAGCTTGGGTTCCTTACACTGGATGCAGAACTTTTAGGCCGTGCTCTCGTAAGGCCACTGTTTACCCGAGCTGCTCCCTTCTCAAAACCATCCAATTCCTCTCCCTCCCTGCGGGCCTCTGTAAATAACGTCCAATCATTTACAATAAATCCTGCTTAGAGATCTAAGTAATATGATCATGCTGTATTTCTAAAACGGAGTGATATAAAACCATAGCATATTGTGAAAAATCAAGGCTCTGTTCAACTATACGTCACAGTACACAAGCAGTGCAGGCAAATATGCTGACACCAGGACTCTGAATCCCTTTCTCGCCCTCTGTGGACACTTCATAAAACAAACGCTGGGTGTAAATTTAGAGTATGCAGCCGTAAACAATAGGCCACGGGGAAAAGTTTAGAGAGTTCAGCTTGGATAACAGTTTAGCCAGGGGAACCTGCTGATGATGAATAGGTTTGTTTGTCACCTTTCCTCCTCCAGGGAACAATGATATGGATCACAGAGGAAAAGATGAGTAGGGGTACAAGGGGAAAAGACTAACAGCATCATGAGTAGAAGCAAATTGCAGCCAGAAAAGAAAACATTTGCATTTTGCAACACTAACAATGCCCTCGATGTGACATATCCCATTTATTGAAATACTTGGTAGCTGTGTACAGTACAGTAATCTCTCGTTCATCGCGTTTCATTGTTTACAGACCCAACTGCAAAAAGTGAGTTTTCGCAAAGTAGAATTCCTTATTTACCAATGGAATATTTACATAGTTAGTGCATAGAAAACCCGTTTACCATCTTCTAAGTATGGTTTTTAATGTTATTATAGCCCTGTAAACATGAAATACACGCACCTTTCCCTTTATATAATCCAAAATAGTACACATAATTAGAGAAAATAAGAGCTATATTAGTCTTTAAATGTCCCCTTCTGAATGCTTTATATTTTTCTTTTTTCATTGATTTTTCATTTTTTATGCTTAAAAATGCTTGATGCTTAAATCAAATTATGCATATGTTTTCTGGGGAAGATTTCTTCCACGGAGGGAGTTTTTCCTTGTCTCCCTCACTAAGTGATTGCTCATATGTGGTTTTAGTTGGTTGTCTGTTTGTGACCTTCATGTGTAAAGTGACATGAGGTAACTGCTGTTGTTATTCGTCACTATACAAACACATTGAATTGAATTGAATATTTTACTAACAATAGGCCATATTCAACTACAAAACAGTGATAATTTATTATTTTTATTTTGAAAAACTATAATAGACTGAAGCTGCAAAATTCAAGCAATGAAGAAAGAGTCCACATATTTTAGGCAAAGCCCGTCACAATACAGACCAAAAATATATCAGAAAAACATGGCCTATAGCAGGCAAGGTAATGTAGATACACTCACTATTGTGCACACATACTGAAGAATACACACTCTGCCTTGGAGTTTATAAGAACCTTACCTCTACATGGATAACAAACAAGGTCTCTGGAGATGTGAAAAACGCTGTTCGTTGAGAACAGAACACAAAATATCTTAACAAATAATGCATCACTGTTTCTGCAAAATGAATTACTGGGTGTAATGGGAGAGTGAATGTGTGTGTACGTGTGCACATGCATGCATGCAAGAGAGAGGAGAAATGATATCTAAATGTGAATCTTGCAGGGAACATCAGAGGAAAATGTGGTGTTTTTAGATAATAACAGGGCCCATGTGTTTGCTGATACCTGGCTCGGTGTTATGCCATGAACAATCACCATTCCACCCTGTTGTTATATATCAGCAGCACAGTAAACAGACACGCTACCAGCCTATAAGGCCTACAGAAAATTGGATGTGATGATGATAATGGTATGTGTGTATGCACACCTTTGATTCACTCTCAATTTCACCAATGGTGTATGATGTTTAGGATGGTTGCCATTTTGCTATCAAGTTGCTATCATAATGAGCAGCGCAGAAGAAAGACAAATCCACCACCCAGTTATACATCAATGTTCTCCCACTTATCCTTTTTGGGGTTGTGGGGAGCTGGAGCCTATCCCAGCTAACTTTGCTAAAAGACTTCCGCCTGGGTTGATTGACCATTAGAATAAGAATTTGACACAATTCACTCTCTCATTCTGGTGGGGACTGAATCCACACTGTCTGTGCTGAAGTCATATTAGTCAACCACTCTAGCAGTAGCAGGAGAGTAAAATCTCAATCATAGTGAACTCTGACTCGGACATTTATAATCCTACCCCGCAGAAATTCATTATCTAGGTCGGGTTTGAAACAGATTAACCCTGATAGCAGTCCAATGTGACTAACCAGATTAATCACTTTATTTAGTGTATTTTATTGCTACGTGGCAAACAAGTTACCAGTATGTGCAGTAGATTCTCAGAAAACAAACACAATCCAGCATGCATGATATGCACGCTCTTAAGGTTGTGTAATTGGGCAATTAGTTGAGAGGGGTTAGTTAGTTAGGATTTGGCAATCCTGTGAATCACTAAATTCATATGTTGTTGTATGACCACAGTTTTTTTATAACTGCTTCACATCTGTGTGACTAATACTTGGAGTTATATATAATTTTTATGCATGCATGATAATTGTATTTAGTAATAATGTTTATTTGTGTTGATGGTAACAATAATTATTTATAATTGAAGAGGCAAAGTTCTTGTAGACCTGCTGCCAGCAAAGGCTGCTCTCTAGCAACGCGACCAGTCTTGGCCAAGTGTCCAACGCTGTGTATTCTCCTGCAACCAAGTCGCCACTTGTCTGCCCTAATCTAGTGATGGTATTGTATGAGACTTGTCTTACGCTGTGTATTAAAAGAGACAAGATTTTGAAAGTTTTTTGGAGATTTTGAATGATCTCCTGCAACCGAGACACCACTTGTCTGCCCTAATCTGGTGATTTTACTGTACGAGAAAACAATCCAAACAAACATACACATAGTTATGTTAGTATGCATATTGACTGAATATTGATATTGATAGAATGTTACGTTAACTGGCGACTCCAGATTGTCCATATGAATGTGAGGCGGCATGGCTCAGGTGGTAAAAGCAGTCATTTGCCAATTGGAAGGTTGCTGGTACGATTCTCTCTCCTCCTGTGATCATTTGGAAGTATCCTTGCTCCTGTGCTGCGTCATCAGGTGGAAAAAAGGTGGAAAAGTGCTATACAAGCATTTACATTTACCATGTGAGTGTGAATGGCTGTTTGTGCCATGCAGTTGGCGACCAGTCCAGGGTGTACCCTAGAGTCATCTGGGATAGGCTCCAGCTTACCCGCGAGGATAAGCAGCATAGAAAATGGGTGGATGGAAGTAGCTTTGAAGAATATGTCACATCATTCACAAAATGCAACATGAATATGTATATAACATACAGTACAGTAACACACACTGTACACATTTAGCAGAAGACATGACTTTTTCAAGTATAAGTACACATTAAAAATGTACCAGTTTCATAAATGTCAGAACGTTCTCCAAAAATAGACACTTTTAATGTTTTTTAATTGTAATGTGGCACTACGCCTATGTGGTATTTAGTTTCTCAGTGGCTGGTACAGCAGCTATAACCGCCCCAGTCGCAAAAGCAACACTTCAGCTCATTCATGAGTCTTCTTGCCATAATTTGGTCAGCAATGAGATGAAATTAGGTCCTGAGGTCACTTATGCAATAGTATGATGTTATGTATCTGTGCGACATTTAAGACATAAGTTCTCGCCCAACTTTTGGCCAGACTTTTCCAGCACAGGTGATAATATGGAGATTCCATTGTATTTAGACGAACATGGAGAATTCTAACCTGGCAGATGTTAGTGCGATATTTTTTCTTGTATATACTAAAATGCTAAAATGCAAAATGTTAATTTTTAACACATTTATCCTTTCAGAGACTACAAGCTTACGAGGACGTATTTTAGGAAGTGAAATTGCAGGTGTGTGTGGGCATTCGGTCTGCAACAGCTCTGTTCTTTGGGAAATGTAGATTCGTGTCTAAAAAGCCATATTGTTTGGCAGCTACAGGCTTTAAGTGTGACGGAATAAAATACATAGATTTTTGGAATATTTATTGTAGGTAGTTGAGGGTGCAAGCTTCCCTCATAAAGAATAAAGATGGAAATACACTCGGGGAGGAATGTCGTCATGATGGATGAGGTTTCTGTCATAGAAAGGGCATTTTTTGCTGTTGTTCGGCTGACTGCTGTTTTGAGAGCATATCTATTTTGATATATAAAATATACCTCGTCCTTTAAAATGTACCTTTTAGAATTTATTTGACAGGCTATGGACTGCGCACATTCTTCACAAAAATACAAAATCCCATACTTGGTAAGAACAGAGAAAGGGCAGGCTTACTTATACATCCAGGCTCAAATCTGAGGAAGCTGTTTGCACTGTCTTCCTGAGTTTAGATCAAAAGTGTGCTTGGAGGAAGAAGAGGCATTGGGATACAGGAGACACAACCTTGCCCTTTGCTGTCTGACTGTGGGAGTGTCTTTGCCAGTTACTTCAAGAAGACAGACATATTTGACAGACATAGTGGGAGACATTTAAGAGGTATGAACCTTGAAAAAGCAGCACCCCGAGGACTAAAAATAATGTAATCGTGTTGCAATTAGTTTCACTCACACACACACACACACAATCTAGAATATCTAGAACGCACAGTGAGCGCTTTATCCAAAATTGTTCTTGAAATACCGTATTACACTCAAATTTAGTTGCTACCCCTGCGAAATATTTTTTGTGGCATGGGTTGCGGGATGCCAACTTTACACTACTTCCACAAATGGCTAATAATACGGTGTGAAAAAGTGTTTGGATTTTTTTTTGCATGTTTGTCAAAACTTTATGTTTCAGATGATGAAACTAATGTAAATATTAGTCAATGACACCACAACTGAAGACAAAATTGAAACTTTTTATTATTAAGGGAGAAAATAAATATCCAAACCTACATGGCCCTGTGTGGGAAAGTGATTGCCCCCCAAACCTAATAACTGGTAGGGCCACCCTTAGAAACAACAAACTTCAATCCACTTTTAATGAGTCTCTTACAGCACTGTGAATGAATTTTGGCCCACTCATCTTTGCAGAATTGTTGTAATTCAGCCACATTGGAGGGTTTTCCCGCATGAACTTCCTTTTGAAGGTCATGGCACAGCATCTCAATAGCATTCAGGTTAGGACTTCAACAAGGACACTCCAAAGTTTTCATTTTGTTTTTCTTTATACATTCAGAGGTGGACATGCTGGTATGCTTTGTAGCATTGCCCTGCTGCATAACCCAAGTTGGTTTCAGCTTGAGGTCTCAAACAGATGGCCATTCTCCTTCAGGATTTTTGGTAGACAGCAGAATTCATGGTTCCATTTATCGCGGCAAGTCTTTCAGATCCTGAAGCAGCAAAACAGGCTCAGACCATCACACTACTACTACCACATTTTACTGTGTGTATGATGTTCTTTTTGTGAACTGCGGCATTACTTTTATGTCAAAGACTGTATATTCAGACACACCTTCCAAAAAGTTCACATTGTGTCTCGTCAGACCACAGAGTATTTTCCCAAGGATCTTGGGAGCATCTGGATGTTTTCTGGCAAAACTGAAATAAACCCTAGGGTCACTGACATGATTTATAAACTTTGCTTAAATATGTCGTATATTGTTTGCGATTATGTTTTACGTCGTTTGTTTTATGAAACAGAAACATACATTTGGAAAAATGTAATTCAGATTAAATAATTTTCAGACGGAAAATTGCTTTCAGCAAAAGTGGCAAAAGAGTGTGCTGTGTCAAATGTGCACTTTTGTCCCGGCATTAAATCACACGCATGCGTCGACAGAATATGCCCGTATTATAAAAAACAGCAACTTAGAAAAGAGGTGGGGGAAAAGTGAACTTTCCCTTTTATTTGTCATTGCATCAAAAACGTCAAGGAAAGAGAATATTGCGTCATCAGTGACTTGAGGATGAAGAGGGATCTTTCACTTCTTATGCTCCATAATTCTTGACCATCACCTCTCTCGATGTTATTAGCAGCTCTGTCTTTCTTTCCACTTTAACAGGAAAGGGGGGTTGGGGTTGGCGAGTGCATTTTGAAATGTAAATTGGGTTTGATTTGACTTGTTCACCAGAGCTGGACCATTTCTTTATGCCTCATCCACACGAGTGATGCCATAAGCACCTCAGCCTCCAGAGATATGTCTGCTTTCATCTACAGAGAGGCCCGTAGCACAGATACCACCCCACCATGTTGCTTAGAAATGCATATTCTTATGCAACTACCGCAATTTAATGCAAAGGTTAAAGTTATAAAGGTTATCTGTAGGATTAAGTGTGCTGTAGAACCACACTGAAGAGGTATTTCAACTCCCATGAATGTCATAATAAATAAAAGCCCTACACGCAATGGAGGCTGCTCGTCATTGAAGAAGGGGAAACAATTTTTTTTTACAGCCTACATTATAAATATAAATATATTTATATGTAAATTCTACCCTCCCTTCCATTTCAAGAAAATGGTCTGTGACCCAGTCGTACCAACTTTTCTGCTGCTCGTTGGGGAAAGAAATCGCTGAGTGACAAACACGATGCAAGTTGTTTTAACAAAGACAAAATCCCCGGGGATCAGTAAAGCCTCCGGATCAGTTCAGAATAACGTAATGAAAGACGAGGAAAATGCTCAGGTGAGAGTTACATACTTCAAGATCGCTGGATTGCTTATTTTCCTGTCAATCCAAAAGGGATTCTACTTCAGACGGATCAACCAATCATGATGCAGGAGCCGAGCATCCGGGCTAGTCCACTGACCTATAGACCCTCATAGATGGCCGGGAGAAAGCACAGCATCTGTCCAGTTTTGCCCAGTGGAACAACCCACTCTGCATTTCACCATCAAAGTCAGTAGGTACTCAGCGTCCGACTGTGTAAAACCACAGGGAATCTATCTATCTATCTATCTATCTATCTATCTATCTATCTAGCTATCAAAAAATAGGACCATGGATGCATGGACAGCCCAACGATAACACACACACAACGTTTTTCATACGATTGGACCTTGGGTGACCGAAATGTTTACCTTTCTGCTCTCTTCTGGCGTGTTTCCTAGCTTTTTCATGCATGCTATTGTGGAACCTAAACTTACAAAAAAAAAAACCTGGACCAATCAGAATCATCAGACTTAAGAACTTTAGGCCAATATTCAAAACTCCCCTTCTTTGGCCAATTGTTGGAAAAGGTGGTCTCACTACAACTTACATCCTTCTTCCCAAAACAGTCACAAAACATCTATGACACGTTTTAGTCCGGGTTTCAGAATACCTCTCTACAGAAACAGCACTCCTGAAAGTGTCCAGTGACATCATAATGTCTGCCGATTCAGGGAGGTTCACAGTGCTGGTCCTGCTAGATCATTTTTAGGCTCTCGACACGGTCGACCATCAGATCCTGGTAAAATGGCTGCTGGATTTTATTGGGATGTCGGCTTTGGTGCTACAGTGGTTCCCTTCGTACCTGGATGGCAGAATCTTCAGTGTCTCTGCCAACCACATAATATCTGATATGGATGTGGTTACTTGTAAATAAACGATTAATTAAATGTATGGGCATCTGTGATGGTGTAACCGGGAATTGCAAAAATGACGAGGGCCAGACCACAAGCTTTGCAATGCGTCCTTTACGCACAACGGCTTTGGATTTCATCCCCATTACGCATAGTTTTTATTTATTCATATTACATATACAAATTATATTACGTATTCATATTACAAATATAGCTTACTAAATACGCGTGTCTTTATTAGTGGGGAAAAAATGCTTACTTTACCTGTAATACCAACCTCAACACCACCAAAGCCTTCAATACTGACAGCTAAGAGGGTGGAGGACTCAATGGCCGCCCGCCGAGCTCAGTGTCACACTGGTTGAGGGGCCATCCCCGGAGGCCACCGTGTGCTCTGATAGTTTTTGTTTTGCCCTTCTTCTGACGTCATTGAACTGTTTTTTTTTTTCACTGGGCAACAATTCTCAGCACTTCAGGGCTAAATTGATTTACTATACTTGTAATCTCCTCCCAGGGCACTTTTGCAACATCAGCCCATGGAGGTCTGCTCGCGTGACCATGTATTCGGCCACTGTGAGCTTGGACCTCTGGGACCAAAACATCACTTTCTGTCTGAGAGAAGTTTGGCCGTCTTCATCCATATTCAACAAAACTTGCAATTTGCTTCACCGGCGGTGCATTTAAAGGTGAGGAGGGAAGTTCATTTGATTGGTGAAGATTTGACCCGGCTGTGTTAAACCCCGTCACACCTTCTCTCGTCCGTCTTTGCCACTCGCACTGGTAGGAGGGACGGAGCTGCGACTGGTCTACAAAATTAAAGCCCTTAATGTAATTTAACATACACCACTACAGAGCTAAATCCCAAGGTAACAGATAATAATGTTTCACACCGGAAAATGTGTGCTGGTTCTTTGACGACTGTCTGAAAACACTGACCCTTGGCTGAACGTAATTGCAAACCTGAACAAACACCATCTCTTCTTTTGGCATTTTCATTCAGTGGTGATTCTACACCTGCACGTCAACAAAGCTGCTTTGACGCTCCAAATTTGTCAAACTAATGGAAACGGCATCCGGTGAAGGTCAGTGATGTCACATGGTGATGAATACTAAGAGAATCTTTCAGGTGACCACATTAAAAGGAGACATAGTCATGACTCAGGGTAAGATAATGAGTACAGATGCAACAGTGTGGATGATGAGCTGTGTGCATGAATAGTGCAGTTATTAACAGACTCTCCTATATCTGCATGCAATGCTTTGGTCCTACCTCAGGACACCAATTGGTGACAGTGCTTCGTAGCAGCCATAGCAAGATGATGTTGCCAAGTACTAGAATAAAATCAGTTGTTCAAAAAGGAAGCAAAAAAGGGCGTTGCAAGTTGGATGGTACCACTAGGGTTGCCAACCGTCCAAAATTCCAATCTGTGTTCTTCAAAGCATTGTTAGTTAGCACAAAAGTAACACACTTGACACTGCATAAAAAGATCTTTTGCACATACTGCCAGGGATATTCGGGCGCAAGCGGGGATGTTCAGATATATTTCTGTTGTAATGCGGAAAGCATGAGGGCAGATTTGGCATGGAGAATCCTTCCAAGGGAGCATTAGCATTTCCCGCCGGGCAACATTTTTAATCTGATTTGGTAGTTTTGACCACACTGGTCGTACTGATATTGGTGAAATAATTAGGAAGTATTATGTGTTTATTTAAAGCTTTTATCATTTTAATTGATATATTACACGATTTAATGTACTTATGCTTAATCATAAAATAGATATAATATAAATAAAGTAAAAGCACATTAAATTAAAGTAATTAAATATAAATAGTCATTCTCATTTCCAACATTACAAATAAAGATGAAAATCATGGGAAAAATATTTATAATCTGCTTACAGGTCACCAGTGCACAACAGCGTTTTAGGGCCTTAAAAACCTTACGATTTAGAATTTAAAAGTCGTAATATTACAAGATTAAAAGTCGTATTTTACAAGAAAAAAAAGGCACGTAATTTACGACTTTTAAGTGGTAATTTGACGTGCCATTGTGTCATACATGCAGGACGGGAAACTATAGCATAGTTCTTCAGTAGGGACGGGAACATTCCTCTGGCTTCAGACACGCTTTTATTTATACTGAGGCAGCAAAACAGAGCAGTTGGGCCCAAACAGGTTAGCCTGGGTTAGCATCGTGATTGGCGCCATCTCACCGTTACCCTCACGTACCGCGCCTCTTCATAGCCGTCTCAGGCAAGGAAGAAACATTTCCTTTGGCTTTTATTTATAATGGGACCGCAAAACAGAGCAGTTGGTCACAACCAGGTTAACATGGGCCAGCATCGTCTCACCGCTACACTTTAATACCCCGCCCCTTCACATATGATGATTTTAATGCTTCATTTAACAGGCGTTGTGTCACGACATCGGTGTCTAGGCAAGGTGTACGACCCCGAGGATGCAGAGAGCTGGACGACAGGAGGGTAAGGTAGGTGGACTCTTTAATAAAGACTAATGCTGCAAAGCAGCGGCAGGCACTTGGAAGCACACGGAACGTAGAAAAGAAACCGAAGCCACTTGGAACGTGCAAAAAGGAACACATGGCATTGAGCAATGAGCCGACAACCAAGGGTGCACACACCTGAACTTAAAAAACAAGGCACTTAACGAGACACGGGTGCGTGTAATTAACAAATGGACAAAAATCAGGGCAGACGGGGAAATAAACATGAAAACTAAGGAAAAACCAAGAATTACAAGAGAAGAATTATAGACTTATAAGAATAAATTGAAGAATTAGAATTAGTTAGAATTATAAGAATAGTTAGAATTAGTTAGAATTATAAGAATAAATTGTGTGTGTGTATCAAATATAGTCGACCAATTTTGTTAAGTCAAAAAATTTGCCCACCCATGTTGTAGTATGACATCTGTTTAACATTGGCTCATGATAATTCATAGTAATTATGTAGTATGACAATTTGTATTACAGTGTTCTATGTTATCTATGAATAGAATAAGAATATCATACCATTGGAATTAATGATACACCTTATCACACATGTATAGTACATATAATGCTTATATATGATCTTCTGACTTTGGAAGCATCACTTACTTGCTTGATTATAGGCATTTTCAATATTATTAATGTTATTATATTCATGTATAACAAACTAAATATAGACTAGACTAAATTAAGAGGCAAAAGTGATGGTGGTAATAATTCAATACATAGAAAGATATGCATACCGATGTCTCCTTTTGGATAGTTTTCTCGCACAATAAAATCAACAGATTAGGGCAAACAAGTGGAGGCTCTGCTGTAGGAGAATATTCACCTTTTTGCAGCAGACCTCCAAAATCCTGTCTCTTTTAATGCACAGCATAGGACACTCATATAACAAAATCCTCTCATTAGGGCAGACAAGTGGAGGCTCAACTGCAGGAGATTCTTGTCTCTTTTAATGCACAGCATAGGACACTCATATAACAAAATCATCACCTCTCTGGCGACAGGTATACAAGCTCTTGGCCGCTCTTATTTTGCAAAACATTCTATCCAAACTAAGTATTATTACCACCAACACTAACACATATATATTTATAAAATCTATTTATAAAAATGATATATACTGTACAGTGAATCTAAGAATTACTTACAATACATGCCTGATATGTTGATATACAGTATGATGATGGTATAATAATGAGTAATGTCAAATTACTATTGATAAGAATGTATTTAACAATACAAATTGCACGTGTGTGTAAGTGTAATATCTTGTTTATGTATTATAATGTGTAACGTGCTGCATATTGTGTTAAAATAAGCTGGGTGTGTTACAAATAGGGTGTGGGTGTAAAAAGGCTTGTCTTCTTCCCACTCCTTTTTGAGCAAAAGTGTTTTCCGTTTGTACAGTCGTGATCAAAACAGTAGCAGTACAATGCGACTAACCAGATTAATCACTGTTATTAATATATTCGTATTGCTGCATGGCAAACAAGTTATCAGCAGGTGCAGTAGATTCTCAGAAAACAAACACAACCCAGCATTCATGATATGCACGCTCTTAAGGCTGTGCAATTGGGCAGTTTGTTGAAAGGGGGGTGTTCAAAAAAGAGTAGTATGGCATTCAATCAATGATCACTATACAATTTTGTGAAAAAACAGGTGTGAATCAGGTGGCCTCTATTTCAGGATGAAACCAGCATTTGTTGAACATGCATTTCTCTTCGGAAGTCAGAGGAAGATTGGTTGTTTGAGACTTTGTGGAGAAGAACAGTACTTGGATGAAAAAGTTGATTTGAAAGGGGAAATGAGGTGCAAAAAATGTTTGGCTGTTCAGCTAAAATGATCATCCATGCCTTAAAATGGAGAGCAAAACCGGAGACACGTGGCAGAAAACGGAAGACAACTATCAAAATGGATAGTTATAACCACCAAAGAATAACCACAATGGCAAAGGCTCAGCCAATAATCAGCTACAGGATGCTCATAGACAGTCTGGAGTTACCTGTAAGTACTGTGACAGTTAGAAGACATCTGTGTGAAGCTAATCTATTTACAAGAATCCCCGCAGAAGTCCCTAGGTTAAAAAAAAAGGACATGTGCAGAAGAGGTTACAATTTGCCAAGAACACATCACCTGGCCTAAAGAAAAATGGGGGAACATTTTGTGGACCGATGAGAGTAAAATTTTTCATTTTGGGTCCAAGGGCCGTTGGACTGTTTATGAGATTGCCCCCAAACTCTGAATTCAAGCCACAGTACACAGTGAAGACAGTGAAGCATGATGGTGCAAGCATGTTTCTCCTACTATGGGTTCAGGTCTATTTATAGCAGGGATCATCATCAGTTTGCATATGTCAAAATACTTGTGGATGTCATATTGCCTTCTGCTGAAGAGGACATGCTCTTGAAATGGGTGTTTCAACAAGACAATGACCCCAAACACACTAGTAAAGAAGCAACATCTCGGTTCCAAACCAAAAAATATATGGAGGCGCCTCTGCCTCCATATATCAACAATGATGATAAAAACACAAAAACAGCATGACAATTTTTCCAGATGGCGTATAAAAGTGTTATTACTCATGTGTTTGGCTTACACCGTTCACCGATGGTTTCAAACATTGTGACAAACTACCTCACAAAATGTTTCCATCTCCATGTGTAGTGTATGTGCATGTGTAAGCGTTTGGTTCGTCTGTTCCAAAGTCAAGCTCATATCCATCACTGTCTGCTTAAATTAAGTGTATGGATTTAGATTCTATGGGCAAAATAGCCACGCTTTACTTGCCAAGAAAAGCCAAATGTCTGGACATTTAGATGAATAGCTCATTTTAGGCCACGCTTGCGGAGATGCACTGACAGAAGGAGAGAGGAGCCCGTCGGTCAGGGCCTTGGCTAGGATTCATAACGACCCCCGGCCAGATTACTAGCCATCTGTATGCTGTTACAGATATGTGCAGACTGTACCAATGGTGGAGGATGGAAATACTGAGGATGGAAGAGTGGAGGATTGACCTTTGAGCGAATGAGCAAAGAGGAAAGACTGAGCGGGTGAGACAAACAGAAGAAAAAAGATAGATGTGACTGACAATGATGGATGCAGACCCTCACAATCTGCAGGAAACGGAAGGAGCATGACTTACACCCCAGCCATGTCCTACAGTATATCACTAACCCAGCTAGGCGCAGCCCGATGCTTGGAGGAAGAGGAAAGGTGAAGGAGTCTGTCAGTTCCATCTTCTCACAGGTGCTTGGAGACAAGCCATTTGTCAAAGTTTGTCATTGGCTCTGAGGTTATCTCAGCACTCTGATAGAAGATGATAGGAAGAACATCAGAGTGGTGTGTGTGCATGTGACGGGCATATGTGTGTGGAAGTGTGTGTGGGATTTTCATTTAGTCTCTATATATAAAACATCCATCACCCATCAGACGTGTAGGTGTCACCTAACGAGGCAAATCTAATGATGGGATCCACTGGAACTGAGGAGGAGGAAATCGATCTTGAAAACTTGTGAGTAAACTTTACCAGCAATGCCTTTGTGAAACACAACAACGCGGTGTCAATCATCCAAAGACAACATGCTTTGGTAGAATGTCTAAAATACAAAAGAAACACTAATAAAAATGTACGCCCACGAAAGCTGCGTTGGCATGCAAATATTTGTTCCCTAACATTCAAAGTTACCAGTAGCCTTGAATGCGTCGCCACACAAACAGCACAGTGCTTATTGATTCTGTTACAAAACGAAGAAAAAAGACACGAACAAATACTTTTGGGGAGTTTATACACCGTATAAACATATACACAGTAGGTCCTTCTCCTCAAAGGGGTACCTAAAACGTGACACAGCAAGCAAAAATTGACATTTTATTTCCAAACCAATTTACACATGAAATTATTACACCACTTGTTCTGTTTCGATTCATGAAGAAAACCCTGCAAGAAAATGTCACGTTTTGATATATTTTATGACAGGAGGGCACTGCTCACTGAAATCTTAATGATAGCGTTTACATAAAAAACACTCCAATTTATTTACTTCTTCGTTTATGCAATAACTGCTTGATTTGCACTTTGTATGACTACATTAAATCTTTAGTTTTTCTGTGCAAAAACAGTCAAGGTAAAATAATATTGTGTATTTATTACTGTATTATTTATGGTTTTACAAAGGCTTTTTCAGTTTTTTTTTTTTTTTAGAGTTTACCATTTTGTTAGGCTTACCAGGAATTGATGTAATGGCGACATTATGGATATACAGAACTTCGGCATACCCCAGAATACAAAAAATTCGGGATACGAAAATCAACGTTAAAGACCACGGAGGCAAACTTTTGAGGGCAAGCTTTCGGGGGTAAGGTGTATTTTCCGTGGACTACTGGACGGTCAGGATCAGCGCCAGGAGGGATCTGCAACATGGATGCGTAAGGTCGTGAATGAACTGCGGCTTCCACGAGATGAGCTTGAACTGTCGTATTTTTGTACGGCATTGTAGCGTCGTCGCTTGTAAAAGTACGTGCGACCGTTACAAGGGGGCTTTACAAAAGTACGAACCGACTTTAGGTGGGTGACTAGTTATGCACATTGACGTTTTGTTATTTGTTATTTGTTATTTTTGTCCTATTTTTGTTTTGCTTTGTCATTAAAAAAAAATCACATCTTCAAAGTTGTAGGCATGTTTTGTAAAACTGTTAAATAATAATTGTTTTTAAATGGTCTGACTTGCCCAAAAAAGATAATAGCAAACCATCCGTTTAATAATTGAATAATAGTTAATTAAGGTTAATAAAATGAACTGACACATAATTTGCAGCTATCCAAACAACATCTTAATGCTAAAATCGAAATGTAAAGACAATTTCAAAAAACACGTTGACCAAAGTGCAATACAAATGAGTCATTATAATTAAAAATACGGTTTATCCCTGAGCTGAAGATTAATCTGCAAAAGGGTGGCTGCTCTTCTCAGTTTCAAGCAACACATTTTCATAAAGTAAATATAAAAATGACTTTGCCGCTGTTATTTCCTGTTTTGTTAGGTGTCCAACTTTTTTTCTCTTCAGCGTATGGCAAGATGCAAGAGTATGTGAATACGTGACACAACCAGGAAGTGTTTTCCGAAGGCTAGGTTGTCCCATTTTACGATGCTCTAGCTGAGGCTGGAGTACTCTCAGAAGAACCCGGCCTTTGTCAACCGCATAGGCTGGGTCCTCTGAAGGATGCAGACCCCAAAATGAGACACAGCTACAGCTATTTTAGAAAGCACAAGAGTAACACACTGAACCTTCCTTGGAAACATGATGTGAAATGATAGTTCCCCAAAGTGTAAGAGTAAGAAAAAATAGGTCCACAGAAAACCCAATTGTAACCCGTACCCATCCATCCATCCATTTTCCTCCGCTTATCCGGGTCCAGGTCGCGGGGGCAGCAGCTTCAGTAGGGAAGTCCAGACTTCCCGGTCCCCAGAAACCTCTTCTAGCTCCATCGGGAGGACACCAAGGCGTTCCCAGGCCAGCTGTGAGACATAGTCCTTCCAGCGTGTCCTAGGTCTTCCCGGGGGTCTTCTCCCGACCGGGCATGCCCGAAACACCTCACCAGGGAGGCGCCCGGGAGGCATCCGGACTAGATGCCCGAGCCACCTCAACTGGCTCCTCTCGATGTGAAGGAGCAGCGGCTCTACTCTGAGCTCCTCCCGGATGGCCGAGCTCCTCCCCCTAGTAACCCGTACCATGGACATTATTCCATATTTATGATTTTGAATAAGTCACTTTTGTTATTGTCTGAAAAGTTGACAAAACAATTAACAAAACAATGCAAATGATCAATCAATCAATATATACGGTACACCGCTAAAAAAAACATAGACAAACCCTTTGAAAACACATCAGATCTAATTGGGGGGAAAATGATCTTGACTATCTTTCCTGATAATAAGTAGGTGATGTACTAGTAACAAAAGTTGATAGAAATGAAAATGATCACCCTATAGAGGGGGGAAATCAAAGACACCCCAAAAATGAAAGTGAAAAAATGATGCAGCAGACTGGTCCATTTAGCCAAAATGTCATTGTAGCAACTCAAAATGATTGTCAGTAGTTTGTGTGGCCCCCACGTGCTTGTACGCATGCCTGACAATGTCGGGGCATGCTCCTAATGAGACCACGGATGGTGTCCTGGGGGGTCTCCTCCCAAATCTGGACCAGGGCATCACTGAGCTCCTGGACAGTCTGAAGAAAAACCTGGCGACGCCGAATGGACCTAAACATAATTTCCCAGTTGTGTTCTATTGGGTTTAGGTCAGGTGAATGTGGGGGCCAGTCAATGGTATCAATTCCTTCATCTTCCAGGAACTGCCTGCATACTCTAGCCACTTGCGGTTGGACATTGTCGTGGACCAGGAGGAATCCAGGTCCCACTGCACCAGCGTAGGTTCTGACAATGGGTGCAGGGATTTATCTCAATACCTAATAGCAGTCAGGGTGCCATTATCTAACCTGTAGAGGTCTGTGTGTCCTTCCAGGGATATGCCTCCCCAGACCATCACTGACCCACCAACAAACCGGTGGTCTTGGTGGTCTGTGGCAAATGCCAATCGAGCTCTATAGTGCTGGCCAGTGAGCATACGGCCCACTACTATTACTATAGAATTACTATGACAATAGTAATAATCATATACATCCCCAATTCTGTAATTCCATGCAATGTTATACTACATTTTTGTATACCATGCTTTGTATAATTGTGATGCAATAGTGGTGCTGTTAGACAGTGGATTGGGTTGCTTAAGTCTCCACTGAAGGCCTAAGTATGAAATGTACAGCTTGCCTTAAATAGTAAAATAAAAATGTATGACATCCATGATGAGTGTGTGTAAACATATGACCACAACAGGAAGTAAAATCAATTTCATCAAGGAAGAATCAACTATATTTTGGTGCTGGTCTGAAAAAAAAGTGTTGGAGATTTGTGAATTCAGTTCATTTGTGTTGACATTTTGAGCTGGGTAAACTATTACCACGTTACCACGAGCTTGGGTAGCTTGCTTAGGGGCAGCATGGTGGGAGTCAAATAGCGATGGGACTCAAACCAGCAAACTCCTGTTCCATTGCCCTAGTCCTTATGGACAGGGTTACAGCCTACAGCATTATACAATACAGCATTGACAAATCTGCATGATGTGGTGCTGTTGTAACATGCTGTTCCTCGGGAGCAAGTCATGTGTAGAATTTGACCTGGTCCTTGCAGCACCACACTGTCAACAGTGAGCCAGTATCCCCTGATGAACAATGACAAAGCTCTCCAAACAACTCACACTTGTCTTGCTTCAACTCCTCTAATTGCGCATGACGATGAGGGTCACCTCCTTAATGTACATGACACCTAAGTGGAGCGTGTCTAAATTCATGACAGGTACTCGATGCCCTATTCTAAGTGCAGTTCTTTAATTTTTCACCCAGAAACAACTAAATTACATCTCATATACAGTATATCTCCAATGACGGCAAGATTCCAAAGACTTGAAATCTTCATGTGTCATGTAGTCTGTCTCATTTCTCTCCAAGGCAGCATATTGTCATGAGGATTAAGTCGAACACTTTTTGCTCACTTTAGAGCACACTCAAAGAGGACATTTGGCATCATTTTGTTCTGATGAAAACACGTGCAACCTTTGTAATTATATATACCTATGCATATGTGATGGATTGTTTATTTGTATTTAAAGGTGAAGTTTGAAAAGTGGATCATTCTTCTATTAAAAAATATGTAAGTAAACTATTAAATTGTGTAATACTTGGTAAAATGGATAAAAAGGTACCTGTAATCAGTTTGACAGGGATCAGAGCGATCGCTCAGGGATCGATTAGTTATGTCTGCTAGGGCCAAAACGGGGAGCTCTAGCCGTACTGCTCCATTCTGGATGAGGCTGCCAGAGGGAGACATCGAGTCCGGCCATCCTCATTCATATTTCCCCTCTTCAGGTAAGTCATGAGCAATGACACAAATTATACCCAGTGTTGAACACGATTGGTGCATCTTAGTTACTGTTAAAACGCAGTTTGATACCACATTTTAGTTGCTATATAGCAATGTAAGCTAGCAGACGGCTGTTATCCTAGCCATCTCTAGGAGCAGTAATGGTGCTCGTGAGGTGTTTAGCACACATTTATGTATGTGACACATTCTTTTTAGTTCATCTATGTGTTTCTTTTGTAATACTTGTCACTGTATTACTTTAGAAAACAAAGAGATGTTCCAATAACATGTAAGTGCCTTGTGTTGTGTGATGTGCACATATTTTTGTAACATAATTAAAACATTCTGGATGAGGCTGCCAGAGGGAGACATCATGTCCGGCCATCCTCATTTATATTTCCCCCCCTTTCATGGCTGTTACACATACATATTTATGGCCCAAAGATTTTCGCGTTAATTGAATCGCGGGCAAAATCAGCGATTGCCAATAAAAATGGAATTTACTGCGAAATCTCGCGGAAATTGACATAATTGTGACACTGTGAATGAAATGCTGAGACCCAAAATAAAATGAGAGCTTTGCCACGTCATCTAAACAAAATAAGCAAGTAAACAAAATAAGCATGTCATAAAAAATATCTGGCATATGCAGTTTGAATTGCATTGGTGACTACATCTTCTTTATTCACAAGCACAGTCATTACTGTTTGTTGAAGAGTTTGTGGCAATGTGTGCAGAGGCTGACATCCCATTGAAAAGGTTAGCCAATCTACATCCGTTTCGCAGTTATTGGGCAAAATTGCAAATTTTATTCATTAACCCAAAAATTGCACACACTTATACTGAGTAAAAATATAAAAATGGAAAAAAAATTAATTAATTTGGGAAAAAAATAAAACAGATTAGGGTCCAATATTTATGTCTGTGTGTATATACAGTATATATCTATCTATTTATTTATAGATAGATATATACACACATATATATGTGTATATTATATTATAAATACACACACAAACATACATGTGTATGTATATTATATACATGTATATGCATGTGTGTGTGTTATTATAACAGGCTTTAGTGTTACAAATAAGGGGTGGGTGTAAATAAGCATGCCTTCTTCCTGTTTATATGTGTATTTTTATTATGTTCTGTGAATCTGCCGTATATGTACTGTATATTTACTCTGATATATAAAATGATAACAGAGACATATGTGGGCATATGGAAAGCAGACTCTTAGAGACACTGGCAAAATGATTACAGGAATACTGTATAATGCAGTTGTTCAGCTGTTGCCAACATGGCACATTGCCCGAGACAAGGTTGGCTTCTATTTTCCACGATAAAATGATAAAAAATAGAATGACCTTGAATTAGCTGGGTCTGGATCTCTGGCACAGCTGACATGAAGTCTAAAATTACTGCTGGGGGGTCGACGAGGGCCTCCATCGAGGGAATAGAGAACCAAGTGCAGTGTTTTGCTCTGCCAGTTAGGTGGAGGACAGACACACTCCGTGACATATGAGTAAAGGAAATAAAGACAATTTATATTCAAGATCTGTTCTGGTTTGTTCCTCGTCCAACTTGGCTTGAAGTGGCAGGACAAACCCAATGGCACATTGAAAAAGTGTTGCAAACATTTAACCCTGAAAGCTGAAATAGTAAAATCCTAAAGCTCTTTCATTTCTTTTATGGGAATGGTAAGCAATCCTCCTGACCGGTTACTAGAAATTGAAAATGTATGCAATAATGCTTTCCATACACTCTACAGTAATGTAAAGAAAGATATCCACCTAGGAAAGGACTAAAAGGAAATCAAAATACTACATTGCTCAGGCGAAAATCCATTGATTGGTGTTCTTGAGCAAACTGATCGAGCTTTTGTTATTCATGTTAGAACTTTGCAGGCATAATTTGGATGGTGATGGTAAATACAGTGGAGGTCTCATGAGCTCTCAAAGCTTGTACAACATTTCTGCACAACAGATAAACCATTCAATGGGAAGTGTTCATTTTGGATGAAGTTTACTTTACTATATTCTAGGGCTGTCAAAGTTAATCAAAGTTTCCTTTAATGGCACTATTTTTTTTGTCGCGCGATTAACTTGCTCACATCCTGTTTGACCTTATACAGTCCTGCTTATACCGTAATGTGTAAAAACTCAGTGAGAGAAAGCTGTGCAGCAGCACTGGTAGTTGATATGAAGCCTGTAGCGGAAACAAATATGGAGCAGAAATGAGCAAAGAAAAAAGTATTTTGAATAGTAAGTTTAGCTACACAGCCTTGGCAAACGGTTTTCTCGACAAGACCAAAGTTATTTGTGTCGCTGTGAGTTGATTTGTCACAAAGTACGTCACTGGAAGAAGAGAGAAGTTACTGGTGGCTGCAGTGGCACAAAATGCAGAACAATGCTCTCACAATACCAGACAACTCCCCAATGATGCCAGAAAAAGTCCCTAGATTTGTGGCTAGTCACTTTTACAAAATACGTCGTCAGGGGGGTTGGAATGTTGCAACAAAAATCGGCAAGTTTCCAACACTGCAGTGACAACATCTAAACAGAATTAACTTTTCTTAGCGTTAGCAGTGTGCTAGCTGTTCACCGGGACCGATTTTCAATACACAGGTAACATACGTACATTACAGCGATCTGATTTATCTTATTCTTGTGCAAAACTATGACCGGAACATCAAATTAAAAGCGTTAAATAAACACAGAGCCACCATCCGCCAGTGTGTTTGGTTATTTTTTTAGAGAGGTGCACCAACAAATATGCATAATAGCACTCAATAAGGTCACCAAATATTACCTTCAGCACATGGAACAAAATGTGAGCTGAAAGAAAAAACAGAAAAATGGGAGAAGATGCATTGCAACGTTCAATGAACATCAAACAAAGTAGAACAGGTCGCTGCTCGCATTTACTATACATTTCGTTTTTAATAAAACAAAGGCCCATATTTCCAAAATGTATATCCCATTACAAAAAATGACATATGTTTTTGTTTCTTTCTAATACATTGCACCTGAATGTTTCTTGCGGGTGTTGGTTGGGGACCCCTGTCTTACAACCTGCTTAGGGATATGATGTGCTCTTTTACACGTTTGTAAATACTGAAGAATGAAGAATTTATTCTAAACCTCTTTCGTTGGCTTTTTTATTTTATAATCTAAGATTAACATCTACATCAGGGGTATGCAAACCGCAGCCCCAGGCTCTCCTAGCTTTATTGGCCAAGTATGCTTACACAAACAAGGAATTTGACTCCACAGTCTGTAGAGAAGGCTTAAGAATCGTAACAGGAAGACAGAAAATGAACGTGACAATACTTTTAAGGGCACTACATAACAGTGGTATAATGGTAGTAATATAATAGTTTTGTGGCTCCAAGTTTTTTAGGTGGAAACGAGCCAAAATGGTTATTTTGATGCTAAAGGTTGCTGACCCCTGGTCTACTTCAACAAATGTAATTGTTGAATCATATTGAATAGAATCGTCACGTTTGTACAGTGATAAATTATTATGTCTTTAAAATCCATCCATCCATTTTCTATACCGCTTATCCTTATTAGGGTTGCAGGTATGCTGGAGCCTAT
This sequence comes from Oostethus manadensis, assembly GCA_024372805.1. Lineage (NCBI taxonomy): Eukaryota > Metazoa > Chordata > Actinopteri > Syngnathiformes > Syngnathidae > Oostethus > Oostethus manadensis. Next base: position 2,125,646 of record QODF01000006.1, read on the forward strand.
CCCAGCTGACTTCGGGCGGGAGGCGGGGTACACCCTGGACTGGTCGCCAGTCAATCGCAGGGCACATATAGACAAACAACCATTCACACTCGCATTCATACCTATGGACAATATAGAGTCGCCAATTAACCTAACATGCATGTTTTTGGAATGTGGGAGGAAACCGGAGTACCCGGAGAAAACCCACACACGCACGGGGAGAACATGCCACACAGAGATGCCCAACGGAGATTCAAACCCTGAACCTCATGAATGTGAGGCCAACATGCTTCCCAGCCAGCCACCGTGCGGCCATGTTTTTAAAATATTTTTTATAATTGTCTTTGAATCACATTTTAAATTTGTGTATGCGTATGGTAACGAGACAAACATTAGAAGAACATCACTGACACCTAGTGACCAGTGTTGATACTACATGACAACATGTTTTTAATGCACGATTATACAGTTGTCCCTCGCCATGTTGCAGTTTGAATTTTGCGCTTTTCAAAAATACATTACTAAATAAACCTTGCAGTTTTGTAGTTGAGTGTGACCCATTACTATGCTTGTTTAATCAAATTATTTGCCTAAACGAAACATTAACAAGTATGCTACACATTCCATTTTTCATTCCATTTTCCTCCGCTTATCCGGGTCCGGGTCGCAGGGGCAGCAGTTTCAGTAGGGAAGTCCAGACTTCCCGGTCCCCGGCGACCTCTTCCAGCTCCACCGGGAGGACACCAAGGCGTTCCCAGGCCAGCTGTGAGACATAGTCCCTCCAGCGTGTTTTAGGTCTTCCCCGGGGCCTTCTCCCGACTGGGCATGCCCGAAACACCTCACCAGGGAGGCGCCCGGGAGGCATCCGGACTAGATGCCCGAGCAACCTCCTCTCGATGTGAAGGAGCAACGGCTCTACTCTGAGCTCCTCCCGGATGGCCAAGCTCCTCACTCTATCTCTTAGGGTGAGTCCAGCCACCCTATGGGGGAAACTCATTTCCGCCACTTGTATCCGCGATCTCGTTCTTTCGGTCATGACCCATAACCCATGACCATAGGTGAGGGTTGGAACGTAGATTGATCGGTAAACAGAGAGCTTTGCCTTCCGGCTCAGTTCTCTCTTCACCACGACCAGTACAATGGCCACATTACTGCAGATGCTGCACCAATCCGTCTATCGATCTCACGCTCCAACCATCCCTCACTCGTGAACAAGACCCCGATATACTAGTCCACCCGTTTCCGACTGAGAACCATGGCCTCGGATTTGGAGGTGCTGAGTCTCATCCCAAAAGCTTCATACTTAGCTGCAAACCGCTCCAGTAAACGCTGAAGGTCACAGCCTGATGAGGCCATAAGGACCACATCGTCTGCAAATAGCAGAGACGAGATCCTAAGGTCACCAACCTGGTCTCCCTCAACACCTTGACTGCGCCTAGAAATTATGTCCATGAAGATTATAAACAGAATCGATGACAAAGGGCAGCCTTGGCGGAGGCCAACGTTCACCGGAAACAAGCTCGACTTACTGCTGGCAATGCGAACCAGGCTCCTGCTTCAATTGTACAAGGACCGAATGGCACGTAGTAGCGGACCACCAATCCCGTACTCCCGAAACACCCCCCACAGGACACCGCGAGGGACACGGTCGAATGCCTTTTCCAAGTCCACAAAGGTCATGTAGACCGGTTGGGCAAACTCCCACATACCCTCCAGTACCCTTGCAAGGGTGTAGAGCTGGTCCGGTGTTCCGCAACCGGGACGAAAACCACATTGCAGCTCCTCTATGCTACACAAACAAGTAAAATTTTTATTTATGTGTTAATTGACTTATTTTTTCTGATGATATCTACTATATTGGGTAATATGAAAGTAAAGGTGAATATAGGAGTGTTATTTCATGTTCATTTGGTTGTGGTTGTAAACAGTTTTCTAAGCTCTAATTACAAAAATATTCCTGTCTAATGTGCGACCTTTGGTGAGTAAAATTAACGCGTTAGATACTTTTGGACTATAAAGTCACGATTTTCACCAAAACATGACTAAACAGCAACAACATTCGATGATTAGTTGGCTTTAAACACAATCTAATAAATTAGATTCCACTATGAAAACCCTTGCTGAAGACAGCAACATGTCAATAGAACTGTTTTTACCATTCAGTGTGGAAATAGGATATAACATAATACTTCTTTTGTATTTACAAGGACAGATCAGCCAACACCACCTGACCTTATGGCCCATTCTAAGATTCAGCCCACAGTCTTTTTTCTGTCTGTCTTTTCTGCACATGCCTCATTGAAAAATGGGAATCTTAACCTATCATTGCGTCCATAACCTTTGAGTCATATGAGCATGAGTAGCATCTGATGTATGGTTGAATTTTCCTCACATAAATGAATTGAGGGTAAAAGGGCGTTTGACTGAAAATAATGTCCCTCAGTAGAATCATGGTGCAAATGAGCATGGCAGGCCTTCAACCAGCCCTTTAATTATTGTACAATGTCACAATCCACACCACAAGTCAGTAACTTATGCAACATATTAGTAGTGTGTAGGCAAAATACACCAGTGAATTTGAGATTTCACAGACAGCATGCATATATAAACCAGCTTTTTATGGGGAGGAAATCTGTCCACTAGTTTTCAAATGTTTCTCATTCAATTTGTCTCAAAGTGTAAGAATTCCCATCTCAGAAGAAAAAATATTGGAGTGTCACGATGAATTGAGTAAAATTGCTGCCCCCTAAAGCCATCTGTAGTCTAGATCTGTTACAGCCAAGTATCCTCATGAAGCCTGCCTCTACTTATTTCACCTCTCATAAAAAAAACATTTCCTCATTGTCTTGATTCAATTTCTTTACTTAATTTTTGATAAAGGCCAGGCCAAAGAAAATGGATGGTTTCATATATTCACAACGATAAATACAAAGAAGGGTAACAATATGACTTGTGTGCTACGGATGATTATGATAAACCTGCTTAAAAAATGCTTCAAAGATGTTAATGTTGAAGTCACTTGCTCAACAAATAAAGCTCTATTGACCTCAAAGAACATGAAGGTATTATAAGCATATTGATATTGTGTCAAGAAGAAGCCACTTACGATTGAATCAACTCAAGATCTGCACACCTGAACAAACAAATATTGGCAGGGAACTTTGAGTAGGGAGTTGGAGGTAATGAAGACCAAACTATTCCGTTGAGTCAAAATCATGAGCATGGGCGATGCTCAAAAAATTAATTTGATGTATTGACAGCGCTGCTACATGAAATCATTAAACTTTTGTTTCACACTGGTCAGCAGGTCTCTTGGAACAAGCATGGAATGCTGACCCATTGTTCACAGTAATTTAACGTCAGCGGCTCTCAGTGATTTATTTGTGTGGTGTGGGTATCATTTTGAGGCTAACTGTCACAAATGCTATAATTAAGGTTTTTCAGGCGTGTAAATGTGGTTTGCACACTGGGACATGGTGGATGAGAGTACATTAATTTAAATATGCAGCTTTGTATCAGCGGTCTATCTGTCTGTACTTGTTTTGTATGGATATGTTTCTGGTATGTGGGAGTTGGAGGGGTGGAAATGCATACATATTTATATATTTATAATCAATTAATTTAAGGGCTTTGGTGATTGTTTTATAATTCCATGGCTGTCTGACATTTTTGAGTCTTAGTTTTTTGCATTTTGTAAATTCAATTTATATTTTCAAAGATGCTCTATTTTAAGACTGGATGGAGTTGAGGCTGCAGAATTGGATATGGTAATATACTAATATGCAGATTTAAACAATAGCTATTGTAAATGGAAAAAAGTGATACTTAAATTCAAGCCATTCAAACGGAAGGATGGCATCACCAGACTGGAATAAATATATTAAATATATTTTTATTAGTGTTCATGTGCAACTTTATCAAAATGTGACTGTTAAGTCCGGTTGTGGGTGTGGTCTTTTTTTCTCTCTCCATTGACGAGTGGTGACGCACCTGAAAAGGGCATCCCAGGTGTGCTGGATTGACAATCAGGTGGAGCTGGCATAAAGGAGACAGACGGTAAGCAGGCTCTCTCTTACCTGCGGCCTCAATCACTGCTCTATGCGTGCGTGCGTGCGTGCGTGCGTGCGTGCGTGCGTGCGTGCGTGCGTGCGTGCGTGCGTGCGTGCGTGCGTGCGTGCGTGCGTGCGTGCGTGCGTGCCACACTGAGTCATAAAACTGATTTTGTAAAGCAAGGCGTTGTGACTTGAACTCCATGGCATGGTGGCACTCCACGTACTAAATAGGGCATGCTTTTTCCGCCATAAGACTGTTCCTTACTGCTAATTGTCAATCATGAAAGCAAAATAGCCAAAGACAATTGTGCAACAGGCAGGTCAATTCCGATTTCTTTGCCCATATCAGACCTGTATCTGATTTTTTTCTCATGTCAGTGTGATCAGCACTATTCCTATTTTTTTTCAAATGCGACTCAAGTCTCATTAGTATGTGGTTATAAATGAGATATGTATGCGATATGACTGCAATATGAATGCTTAGGTCGCATATATTAGACATATAGGTTGTGGAAAGGCACGTATTGCCGTGCTTACCGAGACTTTAAAGGTAGGCAGTCATGGAAAGGCCCAGTTTATCATGCAAGACTTAGATAAAGATACTCACCAATGTAGGCAAATGTTCTTATCTGAAAATTATATTAGGTGAATTTGTTGATTGGTATTGCCAATAACTGCCTGAATTTTACCCAGTATCGAATCAGAAATGACATCAATGGCATTGCACATTACTGGAGCACACACCGCAGCAGTAAGCCCAAGGAAAAGCGAGGGATGTCGTGCTTCTGTGCATGCACGTCACTTTCCAGACGTTTGTGTTCACATAACATGTCCCATTTGCTTGGTAATGTGAACGACCACATTAAAAATCACATTTTAACAAAAAAATCAGAATCACACTGTATTCGTGTGACATCAGACATAGTAAATGGTTCATTTATTGTGGGTATATGCAAAATAATTATGATTGGGTAGATTTCACCATGAGAAACTACATTGCAAAAGGTAAAGTGTACTCCATTCTTGAGGTAGTTAGTGTTCCCCTCCATGATTCTCATGGTGATATATCACCCCGAAGTTTTTGTTGCTAGCATGTGCTGACCCAAACCCAATTCTGTAAGCAACCACGAGAAGTTGACCTTGCTGATTCGGTGATTGCCTCTGCATCATTGTTTTGCCCTCTAGTGAAGCAATTGGGCCCATAATTGAGAGTAATTGAGCCCATAGACTCAGCAGTGCCTCTGACTCAGGAGGCCCTTGTCAAAGCTCAGGAAGGGACCCGTAATTATCTAGATGTTGGTCTGCTGTTACAGAAAAGTCACAATGTAACAAAAAGCGGCCATTTTTTGTTGAAAATGGCGTGTTAATGCAAAGATGGGTGACTCCCTTATAACGTGCTGTCAATCTAGATAATGTCTTTGGAGTGGTGTATCAAGCACCATTGGTCTTGCCATCTGGGCATACCCAGAACGTATAACCATGTACTACTGCACATACACTGTCCCATCGGTGAGACCTTTCCTGAATGTGATGGTTCATACAGTGAGTGTTGGCAGTTACTAAGGTAAGAAAAAAAGGGGGGTCATTCTTATGGGATGGGGTGTTGTGTCCCAAAAAGGTTGTATTTTTTTTCCTCCTCTTTGCAGAGTGGTGACACACCTGGCAGGGGCATCCCAGGTGTGCTACATTGACAATCAGGGGGAGCTGGCATAAAAGAGACAAACGCAGGCGGGCTCTCTCTCACTTACCTGTGCCCTCGATCACTACTGTGTGTGGCAAGAGAGGTGTCATTTCTGAGTCTTTGTTTCCCTTTTTGGTAGTGTTGTGCATTTTGCTTCATTAGTTTTACATCCTGGTTTTGAGGATTGTTTTTTGGACTGCCCCAGTTTTGTCGGGTTTTTTATTTTTATTTGACCTAACAGTTTTTTTTTGGTTTCTTACGATTTTGTTCATCCCATCTCACACTAGACACCTTTTGGCATATAACAGTGACCATGCAAAATACAACATTTTGATCAAAAATTATTATAGAATTAATTAATCACATTCAATATGTCAAGTTAATCTTAAAAAAAAAGTTTTTAAGTGTGGACAACACGTTTATGCCAGATTGTCACGGCGCAGGGACAGGAATGCCAATATTACTTAAGCCTCAATATTAAACACTCTTAATACACAACCTAATCATCAAACGTACGCTACTTATTCATATAACTCACACAGAGCAATAAAGAACTTCATGCCGCGTCTCCCTTCTTTTTTCTGCTATGATGTATGCTCTGCGCAATGAGGCATTCAGGTGCACTCATAATTATGTCAGGTGCAAATAGTTTTTTCCCAGAAATATTTATATGCAGCCTGATTTGGTGTAAGGATGCAAAAGGACTCGTTAGGAGCCTTATTTTCATTATGTTTGACGTGGAAGATAAGCTTCCACTGCTTTTTCTATTGTCATGTTATTATTATTAATATACTATTTTATGTCTTCATGCATCACACCATATGCACATGTCACACAATTTGAGCAAGTAATTTGACATACACAATTTTTCTTTTTAATGTGCCACATATTGTACAAACATACTGAATGTATGTGGTCTTAATCTTCTGACATATGCAATCAGAAGAACCTTGATATGATTGCAACTTTTCTAGTAAGTGATCATTAGTATTTAGTCTATGCTAAGCCATTTTGTGTGGTTTGTAAGGCAATTAACGTTTTTTTATCCTTTTTCACATGAATGTCATCAATTCTGTGACGTGATGTGACATGAAATGAGGGTAGCAACAGTTAGGAATTACATAGGCCATTGTAAGGTCACACGTAAATGATCTGTGTGAGGAATTAGAATCATAATGCAACAAGACACAACACAGACATCCTTTTCTCATCACACATAATTGCTTCGGGCATACGCTCTGTAAGACGTTTATACGATTAAGCCTCACAGAATGAACGTGTCATCTGTAATGCAGAAATAGATGGACAAATCCTTTATTAAGCACGACGACATAAGTCACAAAAGTTGAAGGATTTTGCAAAGCACTTTTAACCATTCAACTGGCAGCTTACTTCTGCCACTTGCTGACGGCCTTTCCTGTAGTGCAGTGGGTTCTCCTTTCTTGGATTCATCCACAAGACAGTGTGGGTTGTCTATAAGGTCTATACCCAATAAATGAGATGGTAATCATCAGTGCTTGACTGATAAGGCTTTGGTATGTGTAATGTAGACACAAGTGCCTCCTTCCTGCATCTCAGTGCCATTCCATACACAAATCTGTTAGAGCACAGAGCAATCAATGGAGTCATGCAGATAAGAGCTCTCCTCATCTGATAAGACTCTTGAAACATTCCCAAAGGCTAACCATTGAGCCGAGCCATTCACAATGAGTTCTACATACATGCAAGATAAAAGAGGTGCATTGCTTTGGCTTTCTCATAATGTATTTTCAGCAAATTGTTTTTTATACTCGACAGCAAAGTTCTAATTAAAGAGTGAATGACTGACTCTCGTCTTCCATCATTATCTGAAAACAGAATGGGGACATTCTCCAACAAGTTGAAATATCATACTTAGTCTACTCGGTGCATCTACTGAGATGTTATCTGGCATACGTGTCATTGCATGAGAGCATGCTCAGATTAGGCCATTCAAACTGTATGTACAGGTAGACTTTGGTTCCTCATCTGAATTGAATGACTGTGCTGTGATCGTTCCTCGCCAGTTCTTTAAGGTAACCACCATGTTTAGAAGTTCAGATAATTAAACAGATCGATGTAGAATTTCAAAGCCCACACCATGCTCCCTCCCTCGCTAGTGCATTTGCAGGCCTAACAAGGTCCAGAAAGCTGCAGCCTTTTTTTTATGGTTTAATAGTATTAATTAATTTATTTTTATTTATTAACTTATTTATATTTTATTTTTATTTACCATACCATTTGGTCTTCAGTGTCTGCCGAGAAGAATTTGGTCCCTTAGACAAATATAGTATACTGTATATACTATTTGTTTGCTTTGAATGTTTTACAGTATATATAGTTAGTGTAGGCCAGTCATCGTTTTGTTGTATGACCTTTCCTTATAATAAAGTTGGGTTTCCCTGAAAAAATAATCAAGACCGTGAACAGTTTCTGCAAGTTTCAAGTTTCTGCAATCAAGGCTTTTTCAGTCATTTTTGATTCTTTTGGAATTGGAACAGTACTCTTGTATAAATGATGGGGTCATTTCTGGATTGCAGCTCAAACCGCGCTCGTATGCGCATGCGGCTTACATTGGGGAGGTGTGCTCTGTGGAGCAACAGGTGGCTACCTTCCTCCAAAGTCGGGGGAATCGATTTGGGGTTGGATAAAATCGAGGCATGTCACCCGCTACCCAGGAAAAACAGTGAAAGTCCAGCTGTCATGGTGAGATTTGGAACTTCTGAAGCAAGGTTGAAAGCTTAGAGGATCAAAAGTTTTCATAAACGACCACTTAACTAAAAGAAATGCTAAAATAGCCAGGAAAGTGCGATATCTGAATAAATAAAAAAAAAACAGCAAAAAATACCACACACATGGGTAACCAACTGCAAGATTTTAATCAAACTAAACGGGACTCCAGAGGACGCTTTAGTGGTGAAAAGACTGGGGGAACTGGATAAATACATGTAAGTTAAACAAAAGAGAAAATAACAATGACAATATGTTTTTTCTCCAACACCCATAACTGTAACCATTATAGTGAAGATGATTTTAATAACTCTATTAAGACAGAAGGAAAGCTGTCTATAATTCATTTCAATGGCAGAGGTATGTACACAAACTTCAGTGCTATAAAGGATTATTAAAGGAAAGCAGTTTGAACACTCTTTTAGCATCATAACACATTTTAGAAACATGGCTGAAGGAAGATAAAGGTATTGACTTTGAGTTAGATGGTTATGTTCTTAATTATGTGAACAAAGTGAATAAAGCATGTGGAGGTGTGGCTATACATGTATGTAAAAATCTATTTAATTTAAAGTAATAGAAAATATGTCACTAACATTAAAGGATGTGTTACATTGTATAGCAATAGAAATTCACAACCGGAATAAGAAAAACATAAGTTGTTTATACCGGGTACCAGGCAAAAATTTAGAAATATTTACAAACTGGGTGGAAAATAGTTTTCAGACATAAGCAATAAAAAGTTTTTCGATCTGTGGGAATTTTAAAATCCAAATAAACATAAAACAACCAATGAATTTATTGATAGGGTGTTCATTTTGAGTTTACACCCAACCATAACAAGACCCAGTAGAATCACAACACATAGTGGTAACTAGTGGCTTAATGATATGCGATATAACTTAATCTACCTGTTTTTACTTTGTATGACTGTCCGAAAGTCTTACTTGTCAAGCATTGATGTCCGTCATAAGTACAAATTTGACATGATGCACCTGAATGCACCATTCTTATAAAGCAGTATGTTAGTTTGGGGCCTGCTTTCCATGTAAGAGGTGTTCTTCATTGGTGTACGTTGTGTAACTGAACTAGGTGAGTTTGATGCTTAAATTGTATATTGGGCGGGTTTGAATTGTTTGCTAAGGAGGCTCACTGACTAGTATGTTTGCTATCACTTGAATTTATCCTTTAGCATGGCTTAACCTGTGTATTTCTCATGCATTTTGTGTCATGTAAATTGTGCTATTGGGCTGCTTTACTTGGCTTTGTTTGTAATAGCATGTGTTCCTATTATCTAGACCACACTCACCAAATCCTTTGGACACACACTCGGAGAAAGCTCATCTACCTACCCAATAAAGATGAGTAAATGATTCTCTGACCGGAAACTTTCCATAGTGTTCTAACTCTAAAAGAACCACTAATCCCTGCGCTAAAATGACTATGATTAAAATGATCATAAAACACCCCAAAAATCTATATTTAAACGATTGCGAACCGGGGAAGCATTAAGCTCACTTGAATCGGATTTATTACAAGATTAAAATACTATACATAGAGTAAAGGATGCAGATTGTCCCCTCAACAAATTTTTAGACATCTTTTGTCTTTTCTGTGACAAAAATTGTCCGATCTGACAAGTCAGTAAAAATAACACTGCTATAAAATCAAGGGTAAAGGGTATACAAAATGCTTGCAAAAAGAAAAATACGTAATATAAACAATTTATTAAATTAAGAACTGACGAATCAGAATATAGATACAAATTGTATAAAAATAAATGTACCAAAATAATAGGAACTTGCAAGAAATTATATTATCCCAATTTATTAAATATTAATAGGGTTTGAGGGATAATTAATTCTGTAATTAAAGGTAATGTGAAAAATAGTGAATATCCAGATTACCTTATTGATTAAAATACAAACATCTACAATATGACTAAAATAGTGAACAGTTTCAATAAATTCTGTCTGAATGTAGGACCAGATCTTGCAGCAAATATTCCAGAGTGTGGTAGTAATAAATTGGAGTCACTGATAGAAATCAAATGCAATGTTTCTCTCTGGAGTACGCGAGACAGAAATATGAGATTTTGTTAATAACTGTAAAAATAAAACTTCAATTGACTGTTTTGATATAAATATGACGTTAGTTAAAAGAGTAATAAGAGGTATCTTCAAACCCTTAACGTTCATATGCAACTTATCAATCCAAACTGGGACAATTGCTAAAAAAATGAAAATTACAAAAATAATACCACTGCACAAAAAAGGAAATAAACACATGTTTTCAAATCTCTCTACTGCCTCAGTTTTCCAAAATTTTAGAAAAACGTTTTGACGAGGTTACAATCATTTCTAGTTGAATATAATGTAATTCATAATAGGCAGTACGCTTTCAGACCAGGAAGGTCAACATCAATTCGGGCAATACCTGAAGCAGTGGAAGACATCACAAATAGTTTAGACAGTAAGAAATATGCAGTTGGGATATTGATTTTTAAAAAAGCCTTTGACACCATCAATCATTCAATATTACTCAAAAAACGTGAACGATACGGTATTAGGGGGGTGGCTTTTAACTGTGGATGCATAGCTACTTATGAGGGAGACAACAGTATGTCAAGTTGGGGGACTACAAATCCAGATATCTAGCTAATGTTTGCGGGGTCCCTCAGGGATTCGTATTAGGCCCCAAGTTATTCAGTCTGTATATAAATGATATATTTAATGTGTCAAACTTATTAAAATTACTATTATTTGCAGACGACACAAACATTTTTTATTCTAGGGACAATTATAGTAAACTCATAGAAAATGTAAATGATGAGCTAAATTAAAAAAGAATGGATGGAAATTAATTATTCATCTGTAAATGTAAATAACAAAACCTATATTTGGGAATTAAAAAGAAAACTCTAACTTGGTAATAAAATTAGATGATATTGTAATAGATAAAGAAAATAGATTTTTAGGTGTAACAATTGATAGTGAACTAAGCTGGAAAGCACACGTCAGACACATACAAAGAAAAGTTTCTAAAAGTGTGTCAGTCATCAATAAAGTTAAATATTTCCTAGAATATAATGCACTGCATTTATTGTACTGCTCATTAGTTTTGCCATATTTGACTTACTGTATAGAAGTTTGGGGCAATAACTGCAAAAGTTCACTTAATCCCCGCTCTGTACTTCAAAAGCGTGCAGTTAGAACTATACACAGGGTTGGGTTTTGTGATCATACCAATACTTTATTTTTGTAGTCTAAACTGTTAAAATTCCTTGATCGATTTTTATACGGCACAGCTCCTATATAAAGCTAAAAAAATATACTTCCCACTAATATTCAACATTTTTACCAGAGAGAGAAGGGGATGTGGAAACTTTAAAATTCAAATTAAAATTGCAGTGAGAACCACCAGGAAAAGTTTGCGTGTGTGTGTGTGTAGAGTTAAACTCTGGAACAGATTGGGGTTACAGCTCAAGCAATGTCCAAATATTCATCTATTTAAATCAAGATGCAAATAAGTGATTTTGTCTCACTACATGAATAAGCAAGGAGGTTTTTGAATGTTACTTGGTGTTTCCGATACTATAAGAAAACATTACAATTGAAGGGTCATTACTCATAGCCATAAGTCCGAGATAGGTTGTATATTAATCTTAGTGTAGTATGAACTAACTGTATGGCCATTTATGTAATATTAACTCATGATAATCATTTGTAATGATGTAATAACACATTTTATTAAAGTGTATTATAATAATAGAATAAGAATATAATACCATTGGAAGTAATGATACACCTCTGATCACACATGTATAGTACATACAGTATATTGCTTTTACATCAACTTCTCCTATTGGAAGCATGATTTACTTACTTGATCATGTCCATTACCATTATTACTATCATTATTATGGTCATACATAGCAACCTAAATTCTGACGTCAGAATCATAGACTAGATTGATTTTAAAGGGCATAGAAAGGTTTTATTTTTCTAATGCCATTTTATTTCGCAGTATGATATGTAAGCCAATTTAAATCATTCTATGAAATTTGGTTGTAATAGGAAGCCTATATATAAAGTTATGCATGTTTGAAAATTTCAGAAATGTGAATTCGGGCCCACAGGAACTTTAAGGTAATTACTTAGTTGACCGCTAGGGGGTGACTCGATTACGTCATATCTGCTACACGCCAAA